>JAALGZ010000006.1:1800000-2103084 GCA_015227615.1 Labyrinthula sp. Ha
AACTTGTCAAAATCTTGGAGCAAGAACTTTTCTCTCTTTGCTGACGGTGATTTATTTGAGTTTGGTATCTCCCCTTTTTATGTCGTTTTGGGCAGGAGTCCCACTTGGTCCTAACATCTAGTTGTCGCAATTGCAACCACAATGAGACATTACCAAAAGCTTAATGACTAATTTTTGGGTAAGCAGAAGAAATGACACAAGTTGCTTTTCTGACTGAGTCTACGTTAAATCAGCTCTCCCAGGGATTCCCAGACTTCGCGGCTGACGCAAACTAAGTGTTAAAGTACTCTCACTAAACGTCGGCTGTCTTGCTCAATACAAACTCTCAACAAAACTTAATGTTACACACAAGCTTCCGTCCCTGCTGATCGTACTTCAAGAAATTGAATGAAAAGGTGTTGAAAAATTAGAAAAAAAGAAAAATACGAGTTGGTGCACAAAAGAAAGGTAATTTTTCTCGCAAGCCATATGCAGCTCCACTGGTGTAAGAATCTTTGTGTGCCACGGACTCCTTCAGGACATAACTGACATATACAGAGTTAGCGGAAGGACCCTAACTCTTATCACCGGGTAAAGTAATAACATCAAACTACTACTAACGAACATTAATGGAACCCACAGTGAACTTCCGGGTCAAGAATGCCAAGAATTTCTACAGATACTACAGGAAAAAATCATGGACAAAGTGAACAAGAGAAGGTTAATTGTTATCAGCGGTTAATGGAATACTCAGAGCAGGAAAACATGTAAAGATGGAAGCAACAAGTATGGACTGTTATCAAGAAGCAACCGGTGTGAAAAGATCCTTGAACAATTCCTGCCACACAACGAGATGGAACTCATAATCTACAGGTACTAGACTGGAAAGAAGAAACCCAGAAGCGATACTACTTCTAAGCCGTGAAACAGTCAAGAAAAAACTTCAGAAAAGACTTCTTCGCTTCTAACAATGTCACATCAATCACATTTTTTAGAGTAGACAGGAAAATTAATAAAGACATCTGGCAGCATGAGATAAAAGTCTACTTTGGAATGTAAACAGCCATCAACCTCATACCCAAAGGCATCAAACCAAACAACAACACAGAAAAGCATATACTGACCTTTTTAAAAGTGAATGGCTAACAGTTTGATAAAGCACTGCAACAAAAAGTCCAAAGAACTGAACTTGAAACCGAAGAGGCGGATTTCGCTCAAATCAAAATGACAACAAAGGAGGTGGTTAATGAACAGATACCTTCAAACAAGCGTAAAGGCTTTACTGAGGAAAGATCTCTAATCACTCTCCAGTCTAAATAGGTAAAATGTCAGAAAAAAAGCCCGTCCCCAGTGGAAGAAAGATGAAGGATGATCATCGAAGCAAGGAACGCTGCATTTGCTGACCGGAACCCCTACCTGAATAAAATTAGCACAGAAGCCGAAAATTGCTTTAACACCAACAACTCAAGTTAATCCGACAGAAATGTTAGAAGATTTCACGGAAAGAAAAATAATTTCGGTAGAATAACCAAATATGAGAAAAGGAATACCGTCTTAATGTAATTGAGAATGAAAATGTTGCTGAAACATTTCCGTGCGACCCAAAGGTATCAAACTTTATAACCACAGAATATCACTGCAGAGAAAATACAGCATTACAACAGATAACTCAACTTAAACTCTCAGATTACCTCAACGGTTTCATGCCACGCTCCGAATAAAGGTGAAATCCTGAACATCCTAAAAACAATCAAAAACAGCAAAGCCAATAGTGATGAAGGAGTGAGTAATGAAATTTTCAAGTACTTTGGCCTAAACCAAAAGCATCTAGTCAAAATCAATATAAATTCTATAGAGAAGAAAGGTTCAGAAAAGACTAAAAAGCTGATTTTTGTTAGGAAAGAATACGACTCTTGTACAAAGGAAAACGTAAAAACAAAAACCCTTCTTCCTAGAGATCAATAGCTCTACTGCTGACACCTCTCAAAGTGATATCAAAGATCATTACTAACTAGCTAGAAAACGTGGTTGAAAAAACACCTTCATACGAAGCTGACTTCTGCAAACATCGTGTCACAGTTCATAAGCTTGAAACACTGAAATCAATAGTCACGAAGAGGATCACAAAAAATCTTGGACTTAATATAATTTTTGTTGACTTCGGGAAGTCATTTGTTTCAGCTTCACGCAACTTTGCATGTCTTTTAATTTTATAGCACGGAGTGCCTAAATCATTAATAATTTTTTTTCTTGTACGGCTTAGTGCCAGTGAGATTAGTCGAAGATGAAAAAGAATCCAAGAGGATAAAAATAATATAGGGCATGATGTAAGGCAATGCATTAACTCCAACTTTATTTATACTAGCACTAAGCATTGTCATACACCACCTAAAAGACAACACGTATGAAAAACTGAACCTAGGAACCAAACAAGTACAACTCATCGCCTTCGTAGACGATGTAGCTATACTTGTGAAGAAAGACTCTGAAATGGTGAAATTGATGCAAAAAGTGGCAAAACTGGAGTACATTATTGGACTTAGGGTAGACATCAGCAAAGTAAGAGTTATGTGAATGTAAAGAGTATCTAAGGTACAAAAGAAAATACCTGACAGCTTGATAAACAAATCCCTGTGGAAGTATCATTGTGAAAGGTGTGACCGGTTTATTAAAACTGCAAGATCTTTAAGCTGCGATCGGGTTTTCTAGTACTGCGAAGGGACAAACAGCTCTACAAAAACAAGACCCTTTACAATTTTGCACGCAGAAGATGTTATGACGAACCTGCTCCAAACAAAGGATCAATTATCGAAGTATATGGCCAAGCAATAGAAACAACCACCAGGAAGAGATATCGGGAAACTGTTTTCAATACTTCGGGTTTAGATGAAGAAGCAGTCTTAGATAAGATGACGAGAGCAAAAAGCGACTTGAACCAGTCTAACTTGCTTCTAAAATCGACCATCTTGAATAGCAAAACCAATGAAAGGATCGTGCTAGCGCTGATACTCTCTTTGCGACTAAATAACTGCCAAGATTGAAAGATAACCGTCACAATTAGGTAGAGACCTAGCTACCTCTCTAAAAACAATAAAAAAATGAAAAACCTAGAAACATTATGTTCAACCTGCAGGATGGAGACGTAAATGTCTATGAACTTACCAAACTAAGGATCCAAATCTTGAGGGAGCAAGATATAATGTGCGGTCAACTAAATTCAGGATGAAGAAGAAGAATTCTAGAAACTGGGGTACCAAAATATCTCTATCAAAGAATATCTCTGTAGTAAGCGCTACAACAAAATTAAGTCTTGGAACATCTAGAGGAGTACAACGAACATATATCATCTGACCGCCCACCTCCATCTTCGCAATACACCAAACAGAGCCAGAAAATAAAACTTTGCCACTCCTACATGCCCACCCATAACATTGCATGAATCCAGGTGACCCCCCGAGAATAATAAATTTACCAGGCCCTCGTATTCCATAACACCCCAAGCTGTCAATTTTTCCTGTGCACGTGAAGCAAGAGCAAAATGCAACTTAAACAAAAAGCAGAAGCTAAGAACTCAATAAGGATAAAAAACCGACTTCGAAACAGCACATTAGATCATAATAACTAACTGAAAATCAGCCTCCTTGGGCTTGGATGTAGATAACAAAGCACCTGGGGTCCAGTGGACCCTCCAAACACACGATTCAACCCAGTGCAGCTAAAATTCATCTAGTACGCTCTTCTGGGCCAACCTGAGCCAGTTCATACTGACATTGGATCTTTTCATCGCATCTCCTGACCTCTTACCGCTACAGTGGCATCTATTATGTTATTATTGCGGTTTTTGTTTTGATTTGGATTGTATCTTGGGAAATCAATAGTACTCGGGAAATTAACCAAAAGATTCGCGAAGCAAAAAACTAATTGAACAACAAGGATCATGTCGCTTCAAAACACCCATCAACGAAAATAACGTTGTGTTAATAATAGTTTTACTGTACAGAGTATGGGCAAGACTGCAGGCATATGCAGGGCTATGTCTTTGAGCTCAATTTGCATGGCCATAGAAGTCTCTTAAGAACTAACTAAGCTTAATGGTTACATTCCTTACCTAGTGTTAGCAATAAAATCTAGTTTAAAATACTGCAGATTTATCTTCAAGGCTCATAATCCTATTATCTTAACTAGAATGTGTGCACTGGACTCGTCTAGTGTCCTAAGCGTTACAAAAATATTGGTATTAAGAAGATAGATCATCAAAAGAATATCAAGATTTAGTGATATATCTGTTCACTTGGCTAGGTCGATCACTGAATAAAGTAATAATTCATTTACTGAATTTATTGAAGAATCAACTCCAAGGTACAATCTTCATTAGGTTTACACGTGTTTGAATGAAATAACAACAAAGGTTAGTGGAGGTAGGTGATGGAAAAGTGAGAGGTGTGGACAAATTTTACTATTACTAATTGCAGCATTGATAGGCTATATTCAAGTTATAAGAATAAGCAACTGAAAAATTAACTTCAAGTTAACGCAATATACATCGGGCCGAAATTGTGTTACGAAGGAACACCTAGGGAAAATATAGTTATCCGGAGCCTGCGAAACAAATACTAGCCTTGTAATTTTATAATAAAAACAGAGTTATCTTTTTTATAGGTATCATTTACTAGGGTTGAGATTAATTATGCATACCCGGTAGTCAGCAGAGCTTACCTAAATTAAAGAATACTAACTTCCCTTTTAGACTGGTTTCACCCTTGAATATAAAATATTTCTCACACCCGCTAGAATATAGAAAATTTTATTTAAATAAAACTGGAATTAAACAACGAAAAAACATAGTTCTATGGTTAAACTAGAAATCATACCAATTTACTTAGATTCTCTTAAAATGAGAATTATAGTTGTGGCATTTGACATCACGTACGATACTTTACTTCATACAGAAGAAACTAATACAAGTTGTATATTTATTTGTTAATTTTACCAGGGTCAATTCAATTTTTTTTGCAAGAAATAATGAAATATATATATACACGGAATTTATCAAACACAAGTGGGATTACTTTAATTTCTCTCTACCAAGAAGAGAATTTCAAAACAATTGATTTGAATGAATTGTTTTTATGGTAAAATACTTGAGACTTATGCAAGAACATAAATAAATCCTTAATTTCTTTGGACATAGGTTTTAGAAGAAACTAGGCGAGAGTTTTACCTTTACGACTCTATTTTTCTTTGGGCCACTGTTAAGATATTATATTTGGAGCTCCTCCCGCAAGCCAACTGGATCCTATAACTTCTTAACTAGTCATCGAGATATTTTCCTAGATTTCTTGCTCCCCAATGAAGATTGTCGAGGGAGAATTTCATCAAATCAACTTCATAATCATATTTTAGTATATTGGGGTCTTTCCAGAAACCAATGACTACTTAGAATACTATTTAAAGTTTATTGCGGTTGGTTAAAAAGTTCTGTACCTTTGAAAATATAGCAATGAAAATTTCAACATTACTATAAATAATACTTTCTTGACTTTATATTTTAGTTTGATGTATTAAGACATCTTGCAACTAGTAAAAAAGTGATCTGAGGAAGGTGTAGATCCTATCGGGGGAAATGTATGCCCAAACATTTGCACTGATATACAGTTCACTGGCAGAAAATTTTCCACTATAAAATTTTTATGTTTCTTTCTAAAATTACCCAGTTGGTTCCTAGAAAACATTGGTTTTAAAAATTTCTGTAGTTTGTTCTGATATATGAGAATGGTTTCATAGTTTCTTCGTTAAGAACACAGCAATGCCAATAATTGAAAGTAGGGCATGTCTGGAAAATTAAAACAATACAGAAAGTAGTATATGTATAATTGTGTTATTTCCTTTAAGAATGCAAGAAATAATTTTGAAATATCTATATCCGAAAATGCTTCTTAGTAGCCATATACCTGACATACTAAGAACACAAGTATAAAGATAAGATTATTCAATGGCTAGTATATCGATATACCAAGACATGATTGTGTTCAAGGAAAGATGTTAATATGAATAGATAAAGTAAATTGGTCTTAAAATGCATCAAATTGACAGTAATTGCCATATCTACTAGAAGTATCAGCATACTACTATGCAATATTCTGCAAAGTATAACAGTTCTTTATTAGTACATTATTTCAGTTTAGACGTATTAGAAGAGATATTATTCAAAGATTTTTTTTAAGTAACTGTCCAGAATGCAACTCAATTTTCCTTTATATTGTAATAAAGTGAGGTTAATACAAGTCATTTGTGGTCGAATTAGAGAATATATTGGGTTTATCGACAGTTTAATAGAGGCTAACATTTCAACAAGATATAGTTTTTTTCTCAGCATCGTAGAGAAAAAGATAGTACAATATCTTGCATGTTATACTGACAATATTTTCTTATTGGATGATAAGGTGAGAACCTCTAAAGCTTAGTAATATTTTTCTGTACAGATCTAAGCTAATTCTTTGGTTAAATTTTTTAACGGTATTCTTTTTGGTAAACTATTTTCAAAGTTTCTAACTTTTTTTTCAGGAATATGTAATGTTTCCATTAGAAATATGATACCACCACAGTACCCTCGGTTAAAGTAAATACACGTAATGTCAGGGTTACCTCTATGCTCAGTGTTATTCAATTAGTGTGGAAATTTCGAAATAGTTACCTTTTGTACAGGAAAATACTACAGCAATCTATTCAACAGGAGCCTCTTGCATCGTTTCCCTGTTTGTGCTATTGTTTTACTCTGAAGGGTATAACGAAGTATGAAGGGTCTCGCATACCCTGGTAGTCTATGCACATAATGTAAAAAAACTTAGTCTGAAGAGCGGGTTTGAAAACGTGCCTAATACTTCCATAGATTGACCTGTATGTAAGATCTAGTTGATATATTCCTTCCCGAAAGAATGAGTTGGGCTAATATGGGCATACCAGTAAAATCGGTAAGGATGTATTACTAACCCATCACATATTCTACCTAAGTAATATCTACTAACTGTAGAGCTCTACAGGCAAGCCTCACCCCAAGGTGTGTCAGTAGTTTTCCTGCTATTTGATAAGTGAGACATGAGATATAATGTTGGGTAGCAGCTTGTTATGGTAGATGGACTTAGTTATTTTTAATAAACTCAACCACTAGGATTATTCATAGCATTATTTTTCGCGAAATAGCTAAAGCTTCTAAGTAATTTTTCAGCTTGTGGGTTGCGGCTCATCCTAACTTAATGGTTTATAAACACTATAACTAAAATGGAGCACTAACTGCAGCTGAGTAACCTCTTACAGCTAATGACTACAGATGTTGCTGTAAGATATTTGAAAAATTTCAACATCTACATTAGTAATACCTTTTTATTTTAGATACCAGTAGAGTTGGATCAAGAGTGACGAATTTTAATTGATAACTTTAGGTCTGTAGCAGGGCTTTATGTCTTTCTTGTGGCATCTAGCCTTGGCAAGTTATAGGGGGATACTCTTGCTGTTACATTCGCATTAAAAATTAGTGAAAGATATATAGCCATATATACAAAGAGTTTTTCAGTACAATCATACACCAATTTTCTCCGAGTCTATAATTCTACTCAGTAACGTAACGGACAGAGGTATATAACTTGACTTCGAATTATATGAATTGAAACTTATGTAATATAGTTACTAAATATAGGAACAGAGCAATTAAAACTGACAGCAACTTTTCATTTCAGGTTATATGAAATAGTTTCACACTGATTAAGCCTGTAGCAATAAGAGTTGTTTTCTTGTGGAATATTATTACGTGATTCATTTAATGAATCACATTTACCATAGAGAATACTAGAAGAAAAATAAAATTTAAGGATCTGCTTCTAGGCTTGTATGAAATACAAGATATATTCTTTTCCTAGTTCTCGTTACTACATCAACAATATTTTTATCAACAGTACTTGTAGTACATCTCTCCTCATTAGAGAATAAGATGTCGAAACCCAGAAAAAATGTCAAAAAATTATATGTGAAGTAGTATAATAAAAACAGATTTACTATAAATCAAAGATTTGATGAGATTCATAGCTTGTGTTTATTCTAATGGAGAAAGTTTATTTCATTTCCTTTGAGGAAGTATTTTGCCACGTCATTAGAATGAAGAAATGATACAACAAGAATACAAAAGAACTGAGAATAAGCTAAATCGTATCATTGGCTTTGAGAAACCAAAATTATCCATTCCTAATGAAACTTTAGATATTGATATCCTACTAAAGTCAACTCAAGATCTCGCAAGACTTGACAGACTCTCCTCAGTAGTCAAGGAAGGATACACTCTAACAGTGAACGCAATCAACAAAGAACTGCAAAAACTTCTCGACAAAAAAGATAAGGAAACAGGTCAACTAGATGAAAAATCAGCATCTGAAGTTAATGAACTTATTTTTAAGTACAATATGATAGAGGATGATTGTGACAGGTACTTACTGAACAAGGCAGAAGTTCTTTCTCCTGTTACAAAGTCCTTGAAAGAGGTAAATAAGAAACTATTTCAACGAAAGAAACAGCAAATGATGAAAGTATTTAAATTATTTGGCTCAAACATATTCATCATGCCGGCTTTTATTGTTTCTTCTTTTCTCTCTATCTTACAAGCAAGAGCGTACACATCAAAGATATCTACTACTTCAGCCGTATTCAATCTAGTTATTCAAAGACAACCCGCATTTAAGATCAGAACCAAAGTTAAATCTCTTATATTTTATGAAGTAATGGTTTTGCTTCTAAATTTTATAAAAGAAAAGTTGAATGAGATAGCTATGACACAATTTAGTCAGAAACTAAAGGTTGAACTCTTTAAGAAAGTTATTCTTCAAGATGTGAGTTTTTTTGAAACCAGAGATATGGATGAAATATCTATGCTAATTCTTGGAGCTGACAGTGTAGCTAAAGACCTTTATAACCTTCCAGTTTCTAGTGTTGATCTTGTTTCTAGGATTTTCATGAACTGTATGTTGATATGGAGACAGTCCAAAGCTTTTTCTTTTGTCTTATTCTTATCTTTATTCTTGAATCACTGGCTTCAGTATTCGTTGCATTGGTTGAGGGATTACATTGAAGCATTGAATATAAGTGTAGACTTAAGAGGTTCCTTCCGTGAGGTATTTTCTGCGTTAAAGAATAAAACAAAGATAAGAGATCTTAAAGTGATGACAAGAGAAAGGTATGAGATTAGAGCTTTTCAAGAAAAGTTGATCCAGGTGAATTCGAACCTGCAGAAAGGAAGATTTTGGTTTTCTGTGTTTAGTCCGCTGGAATCTGTATTTGGTCAGGTAATTAAAGTTCTTACTTTGTACTATGGATCTTATTTTAGCATTGAAGAAGGAGCGAATATATTGCAACTTTATAATTGTGCTGAAGTATCTTTGAACGAATCAAGATTTTTGTACGCTCTTTATGAGTCATTTTCTGATTTGGTTTTGAACCCATCAGAAAAAATTCATGAGATTCTGAACCTTGAATCGAAAATCTTAAGTTTGGAGAGTAGTTATGAAAGAACTTCGAAGCGTCGGATTGAATTTGAGGAAATCACATTTAACTGTGTCAGTTTTTCATATCCAGGGTTATCAAATACAACGATATTACAAGAACTCAGTTTTACTGTAAGAAAAGGAGATAAGGTTGGAATTCTTGGGCCCTCAGGTACGGGAAAAAGTACGTTATTTAATTTGATCTTGAAATTGTTCTTACCCGATGAAGGTAGTATAGAGATCGATGATATTGATTTATCTGAAATAAATTCTCATTATCTTAGAGAAAGCGTAGGACTTGTTTCTCAAGATATTTTTTTCTCCAAGAATACAATCTATGAAAGTATGTTGTATCCAATCGAAGCTCTGGAGAGTTTTAAGCAAACCCCAGAAAAAGAAAAAATAGATTTAATAATGAGCTGTTTAAGAGTTGCGTGTCTTGACGATTTAGTTAAAGATAAGAGGCGGTTTCCTCAGTTTTTAGATACGGATTTAGGCTCCAATTGTGAGAGTCTAAGTGGTGGTGAACGGCAAAGACTGGCGCTTGCTAGGTGTTTGATGCGGAAGCCAAGAGTATTGCTTTTGGATGAATATACTTCTGCAATGGATGAAGGACTTCAGGATAGGGTTCAAAATAATTTGGAAAATTATTTTCACTCTACAGGGAAGGACATGATTATGCTTACCATTGCTCACAGGCTGTCGAACTTTAAGAACTGCACTCGTTTGCTGGTATTGAATAAAGGAAAGATTGCCGAAGAAGGAACAGTTGAAGAGCTTTCTCAAAAGAAAGCTTCCAAATCCTTGTTTAAGACATATTTAGAGTTAGGCACTCTGGAGAATACTTAAACTATTTTGTCTCCTCGTTTTGTTATCGTTTTTTTTCTCATATATTCTTAATGTAATCGCCCAAAATATTGAACTGAGATATGGTGCGCATAGTGAAAGAAATCCAAACGAAGGAGGCGGAGAAGCTGCGCAATAGCAAATATATAAATTGCTACATCTTGCACTACTTTCCTGCTTTTAAAGTAATCTTTGCATATTTTGAGTAGTAGAAATTCTATCCTGGACGGGTTAGCTTTGAAACAACTGGAAAACGTAAAAGTTGATTTTAAGGTTTAGTGTAGGGTTTAAAGTTGAGTTCGAGGATGAGGACAGTATGTTCCTGTCAGAGGTAATTTATTGTTTTAATTAATTCCTTGAGCGATATAATTAAAGGTAATAAAGAATATTTACAGAGAAAGAGGAAGCGGGAGCGAAAGAAAGACGTAAGAGCCGCAAAGAAGTTGCTAATGGAGGTCGTGCATAATTTTGAAAAAAACGGAGATCATGCTCACATGAAAGAATGCCTTAGCGCACTAGTAAGAAATATGAAAGTTCCTGTTTCCAATAGAATTGACATATAAGGTCAACCAAAGTCTAACTTCTACCCATCACTTTTTCTTTGTTGAAAAATCTTGTATGTTTTCATGCCCGTTGCTACGTATCAATAGCACCTTGTCCAACTCCTTAGTTAAAATTTCTGTATATGTAACAAATTCTTCTGTAGCTGTTGATCTTGAAAGCGGCAAATTAATTATAACTAGATGGCTTGATTTAGAATAGCTCACTATCAACTTGTTAATTCGTGCGGCTGTTTCTAATCTGTTTGCTCTCTCATTAACTGCCTCTGGTGAAAGTCCGAAAGATATTGTCTTTTTCGGTTTGGTGTTCTCCATTTCTTTTTCAAACAAACTTTTTGCTGATCTTCTCTCTTGCTGCTTCTTAGGAGCTACTATTGTACGGTAGTGATCTAAGTCTTTCATATCTGGCTCAGTAATGGGCACTACATTAACTTCTGCAGGAATTCGTAGCTCCTCCAGATATCTTTTAAGAGTTTCTTTCGTTTTGTATGTCTTATTCAGGTAGGACTGGCCTTGAATGGCAAAGATGCGTAATTTACTATTCTTCCATTTCCTGTGTTTTGTTAGCAGAAATGGTAACAGTATTAACACACCACCGTCGGAGATTAACCACCAAACATCAATGTAGTTTAGACTCCAAGCTTTTTGTTTTAACTGTACCTTTACAGGAGAGTTTCTTGAACTCCCAAATTTTGATGTAACGTTGTTCTTCAATTTCTTGATTCTTCTGCTTGACATAGCTCTAATACTAAGGTGTTTAGTTTCCTCTACATCATGGTCAAAACTTGTTGATGGTTGGCGCACCAGGTTACGGTCTCTCCTTGAGGTGGCTGCAAGTCGAACTGCAAGAGATTTCCTTATTGACGTATCTTTACTCTCAAGTAGACTATCACTTTCTATTTTCGCCTTCCTCTTTACAGATTTTACTATCACTACAGCTTTCTCACAATTAAGTGCTTCTTTAAGAAGAGATACAAACTCTGTTTTATGGTAACAGCTGCAGATTAAGGATTCATTAGTCCTCTCACAAGTTTCAAGATGATTTTGAACGGAGCGTTCAGAAAGTCCCCAACCTCTTGGCCAACCCATGAGTACCGTATTCGGCGATAAACTCCCAAGGCCATTGCTTTGAAATATAATTGCAAGTTTTCTTGATAAGAAGTCAGCAGATTTAGTATGCACAACTGTGGAAAAGCCACGAACGCCTTGTTTATGTAAGTTCTCCTTGAAACTCATTCTTAAGCTTGCTAGTTTTGACCGGGGAATCTTTTCTTCATCAACAACCGTAACTGCGCTCACTAACCCACCGCTTTTTTTCAGTTGGGCTGCCATTCTTAATAATCCAGGACGAGACACACCATATTCATCAGCCATAGAAGGGGTTTGATACACTTTGCACAGCACCAGGATTTGAGGTCTCCAGTGAATGCCTTTTAATGCAGCCTCCTTCTCTTTATCCTGTGTTTCTGTCAAAGCCAATAAACTTTGAATGGCCTGGCCAAGTCTGAGACCTACTATTGCATCACCCCATTCTTTCTTCTGAATAGTAGCAGAAACGTAAAGAAATAGCGCAATAATCAGAAAGATAGCTACAAAGGCATAGATGATGCTGATCATAAACATCAATATCAAACACAGCACTGCTCCAGACAATGCCGTTCCCCAATGGAAGTACTTCCAGGTTGGCCTAAATCCAGTAGATTTAGTGACACCAGATACAAAACAAGCTAAATTAATTGAACCATACATGGAAAGAAAAAACATAGTTATGATGGGTGTAATGAAGTCGATGTTTCCGGCTCCACAAATTAAACCAGCAATCAAAGCGGTGACTGCAATTGATTTACCAGAGGCTCGATCTTGCTCTGCTGAACCCTACATTGTTAACGAAGAAAAAGTTAGTACGTTTTCATTTTCTTTACTTTGCAGGACCGAAAGGAAACCAATATACCCATCATCTGATATTTTTTGAAGAAGCTGGGGGGCCCCCGTAAGTGACTGGAGACCGGCTCCAACTGAAGACATGATAATGCCAACTCCAACTAAGAAATATAACCCAAGAATATGCAATACCTGGTACGGAGTTCGGCCAAGCAATGGTACTTGAAACCAGTTTATCCTCCTTTAGCACCTCATTTGTTAACGTACTGCCAAAAAGCCAAATCATAAAGATATAAATGGAAGTTGTAGTTGCAATGGCTCCAAGGGTTCCAAGTGGGATAGAAGAACTAGGCGACCTTAAAACGCCAGATCTGTTTGAGCCCGCCATGATGCCCGTAACACTCGGGTAGAATAAAGCTATCAAGGATGTGAATGAAGGCAACAAATTTGTTTCAGGATCCCTCTCAAAACTTGGATCAAAGTTTTCACTTAAAGATCCCTTAAACTCTGAAAATGCACCTCCAGTTCCGACTCTGATAAGACCAATTATAATCAAAAGAATTGCTACAATTACAATAAACAAAAAAACTATAGCAATTTTTGCTACGAAGGAGATCCCAACGTACACAGTCAAGCCCATTGCCAGGGACAACAAAAAACCTAGTAATTCTTGATCGAAAGGAAAGAGCTCATCTAGGTAATAGCAATCACTTCGTGGGAAACTGCAAGATAGAGAATCAATAGTTTCATCAAAATGCTCAATACAACAAGCATATAACTCCGGGTTAGTAGATTCAAGATTGGACAAGCTAATCCGCCTCTAAGAGATCTTTCAAAAAAAAAAGTTACTTCAACGCCGATATCAAAATTTGAAAACAAGGCTTCAACGGCACCTAATACATAAAGAGTTACTGCAGTGGTGGTTCCAAGCTAAGCAAATAAAAACAAGTAACAAGATCACATAGAAGAGCATTCCTACGCTGCCTCCAACTTCTGGACCCAGAGTCTTTGTCAAAATTGCATAAGGACCACCTGCAGGGACTTTCCCATTGGTAGCTAACGCTGACATACTTAACGTTGTTAGAGTAGTAGAAGAAACGCACAACAGTACAATTAATGTGCTCTGTAAAGTTCCTGCTTGCCCAACAATCCACGGGAGACGTAGAAACAGAATGACTCCAAGGATGTTTTGCAAACATGGAAAAAATACTCCAAACCAAATTCCAAATTTTTCATCTTTCGTTTCTTTAACAGATGTCTTAGATATCTGTTTAACGGAAGAAATAAAGGAGTTCGTGTATTGAAGCATCGCTGTTTTCGAGTTTCAGTAATGGCCATTATAGACACAGCAACGGAACCGAGTGACTGGGAGGTGTCATAGCCGTTAAAATATAGGAAGAACGCGAATGGAGAAAGTTGTTACGAAGAAGCACATCGCCATTTATTTGAAAAGATTAAGAGATAATGAGAAATCTAATAGTAAGAAAAGAAGTTTGTTGGAATCAAATGTTAAGAAGCTGGAACTTTCAGGGCTGGATTGTACTTCTGTAGATCTGCAGGCGCTATTGGAACTCAAGAGTTTGAAGAGGTTAGATTTGAGTAATAACAAGCTGAACGAGATAAACGTTGAAACTAAAATATCAGAAGAATGTTTTATAGAGATCACATGGCTCTCTTTGCTTAATAATTGTTTCACAAATCTGAAAGAGAAATTCTTCATCGAGAAATTCAAGTTTCTTCGGGTTTTGAACCTAGCAAAAAACCAGCTAGATAGTTTTCCTTCAGAAATTTGTTCAGGGCTAATAAACTTAGAAGCTTTGATTTTGAATAACAATTTTATATCTGGAACACTTGAACTTAAGGAAGTCAGCAATTTATCAACCTTAGTTATATCTCATAACAAGGTGAAATCCTTTGGACCTAATTTTTTTAAATGTTTGCCAATGTTGAAGAAATTAAGTGCCGCAGATAATGAAATTAATCATTTCCCAAGTATTGTAAATTCCCCTCTCCTGTCGGAAATCAGGCTTGCGAAGAACAAAATTAAGGAAGTTCCAAATCAGATAGAACACTCCAACTTGAGAATCTTAGACTTGGGTCAAAACCTACTTTCTAAGCTGAAGAGAACCTACTCCCTTAAGAACATTGAAACCCTTGAAAACCTTAATATTTCAGGGAATCCGTTTGAGAAAAAATACTCCAATGAGAATAAGACAAAATCATATACCAAAAAAATTCTTAAGAGAATACCAAACCTAATCATTTTGAACGGAAAGAAAATTAGCGGTGAAAGGAGTAAATTTAAACCGGAAAATGGTGAAAATGATCAACAAAAAGAAAGAAAAGAAGGCAGCTGTCCTGACAAGGCAAAACTTGATGAGGTAAAAGAACCTGGGGCTTCAACGTCTAACTTAAAAAAGAAGTCTGGCGAATCATTTGACAAAGAAGAATTGGATAAGGCTCACCAAGATGACGATGATGAGAGTATAGACAATTTCGAAAATTTGGCTAAGACTGAAGACTCTAAAAACACAGCTTCCAATACTAACGCTACCGATGATATTATAAAATTAAAGTCTGGCGTGGTCAGAATAAGGGAGGTAAATCTTGGGAAAACAAGTCAAGCAGGTGTATCTCCTAGTGTACTAACTTCCAAGCGCCGTAAAACCTTCCATAATGTTCAAGCTTGGTAAGATAAAATGGAAAAGTAGGCCTATTGTCGTACTATGTCAAACCAGTCATAGTGTAAACCTTACAAATATTGTGCAAGCTCTAGAGCTCTTTCTGTACTTTGGCCCTCATGGTGATTTTTAATATAGACTCGAGTTTTGTATTGCAGCTATGGAGTTGAGCTGGACTGTGTATGATAGATTGCTGCTCTATGCTTTCGCTAACCTGGCATTGTTGTTTAACTTATGTCATTGCAAATTATGCTTGCTCTCTCTGCAGCAAGTATCTTGTCATCAAAACTAAATGAACACGTTGCAGGTCTAAGTAGTGGCATTGTGTTTATGCTTGCATTTATTGGTTTTGATTTAGTTTGAAGAAAATGCATCTTATTTCTTTCTATCCTTATGATAGGTATGAGATTAAAGAATACTAAGTTTTCAAATATATATATATATCTTACAAGGTTAAATACAACTTTTAAGAAAGTGCAGTAAACCTAAGGAAACAATTTAGGAAAACCCTTTATTACCGTAATTCTTATATTTTTCTACATGCACAAGTTGATTCTGGGAACACCAAACTAATTAGAGTACAACTAATTACAACAATATCTACTGGCATAGATCAGTACATATCTATTAATCAAAGCAACTATTTACACAGCTCATATAAATACCTCCCCTTAGTTCTCATAGAAACCATATACGAACTCTTTATAGAACCTTCTTCTACACCGCTGTGTCATAACTTCTTACAAGCTTAAATTTAATTTAACATAGTGGAGGTTTCTCTTCATAGCTAGCACCATTTCAGATAGCTACTTCAATCTTAATTTTTAAGTGTTCCAATCTTCGTACAGCAACTTCTTCTTAGCATAGCCTAAGGACTGGTTGATTATAAATCAATGTCACAGTTTTGAATTAGATACTAAATTCTAGGAGACTGTTATATGCAGTTTCTAGCTTCTTCATTGAACAGTTGATTCAATCCTATTCCACTTCAGTAGATGATGTATTTGCACGAGCTCTGCTTTATTTCAGCAAAAGGACAAAAGGTTAATGTAGAGTAATCATGTTTACATAAATGTTTGTTGCTTCTGGCCCAGTTACATAGAAGATGCCTTCTGACCATAGCAATCTGCTATCTACTTTTTTTTAGTCTTGTAGTTCATTTTTTTATTTATCGTCTAAAACAAAGTACAAACCATCTTCTCTAACTCCCCCAAAACAAAACTATGTCGAGTCTTAACCTTGTAGTTAGTACAAGAAACCCAGAGCTCAGCACTAGCAAGACGAAAACAGTGATGTATTTGAGGAATCCAATAATTCATTAATGTTCTTTTATCGAGTATAGCTCCTTTGTCCCATGATGTATTACTTCTGTAACCATTGGCACATATGTTAGGCATCGTGGCATTTGCAACCTGTACTCCTGGAATAGATTCTATATATGGTTCTTCAGACTTACATGACATGTATTTTCTTCATCCTTATTTAAATTGAATGCAATATTTGGTTCAGAACCCGGCTTAAGTATTGCCATTGTCTTGTCAGTGAATCTTTTCCCGAATGCTTTCGCTTCATTTCTCTTGTCATTACAAAGTATATAATCCACTTAGAAGAGAATTATAATTCTGTTTATCTTCCCCAATTTACAAGAACATAGTTTTTGCCTGGTAACCGATATAGTGCCAATCAAACTAGTATTTCTGTAATATTTTTGTGCCAGATCATCTCTGAGTTCTTCAATCCAATCAGCAAAGTACAGGTTTTTCAGACATATTTAGAACCTTGTTGCTTGGGATGTTCTCTTAGCTGCCTAATGTAGTATAGGTTCTCCAACACATTTTAGACAATTGCGTCTGTAGAGTCGATATACCTAAGGAATATCTGGAACTCTAGTACCAAGAAAAGGTACATGCAGGTTGTGAACATAGATGCTACCGGGGCATAGTGATGTGGAACTTCTCTGTAACTCTTTTCTTTATATATATTATCATTCGAGCATATTCTTACTTCCTACAAATCATTATTTCTCATTTTGTATATCACTTGAATTGTTTATCTATTATGCTAACTCTAGTAGGATAAAATGGGCGCAATATTAACTCGAATTCACTGGCAATTTCGAACGACACCGTTTCCTTGGAATATACTGCTTAGTAACTTCTGTGCTTATACCTCATCTCAGTCTTTAATTTGAAAAAGAATTTTGGAGATATATTTGACGAGCTAATATCTTCAGATCAAGTTTAAATCAGCACTTGAACATTCATTGGCCTCGTACTTCTGATGATAATGTTGTCCTATGATATCTCAAAGTTACCGATGATGTCATAAGAGGCTTAGAGCATGGCGTTAAGACTAATATTAGCTGCGAGAAATGTAATTTCATATAACTTCTTCTCTGGTTTCTTCAATTCATCATGGACCAAATTTTGAATGTGCGCTGCATGAGCTTCTTCTAACTGAAACAGATTTGGCTGTTCTTTGAGAAAGTTATGAGATCAATGGAGATTTAACGCTGTGTTGTATTTTGACATTCTGTGGATGAACTGTTCGCATACTAGCTTCATCGTCCCTACAGTTTCCATCCTAGCTGTTTTCTTATCAAGTTAACTACCATCTTTGTAACTGATTAGTATCATAGATTCGGTATACCTATTATGCCCAAGATACATTATTGAGGTCATTGAATCTAATTCTTTTATTTTTCACTCCAGTTGGTACACCTCCGTCTCAAACATCTTTGTGCCTTTTAGAGTTCAGTTTTTGTTAACCACTCTCTCCTATGAGGATGTGGTGAGCTTTCTAGATGCCTTGTTTATAATGATATATAAATGGATCACATTATAGTACTAATATCTTATACACAAGTCGGTTTATATTAGGAAGATCCCTATCACTTCAAATATAGTCCTAGTTTGGAGTCCATTCTTGTCATTTAGAGATGAAAACTTTTAGCTCGATAATCTCTACCCATACCTTTCATTTTGTAGTACTAATCACATTTCTTGAGTTCCCTGTTTCTGTCATTGACAGTGAATTTTAATTTCCTGGCGTGCATATATATATTTTTTTTTAAAGTGATAAAAGTTTAAATAACTTTATTTTCCCACAATTATAAATTTTCACTGAAATGAATGGTTACATATAGTAAGATATGCAACCAAACTTATTAATAGAGCTAGTTATTTCCCAGTCGTGCCTAAACAGATTTAATCTAAGGGCGTGTTTCTTTACGTATATATAGCTTCTGTTAATTCGTTATATTACCTTAGTCTTCTGAAAGCATTGGCCCGCAGATCATTCAATACAATACAAATGTAGCATTGTATTGAGCGCGGTACCCGGCATGCATTTTTTAGTCTAATCAATAAGGCTTTAATTTATTAAATCTGCTAGGGATATGCCCATCTTAAAGATACGAAGTTCCTTCTCGAGGGTTTTCTCATATTGTAAAAATAAACACCAGTTTCAACGGTGAGAACTGACAACTCTATATTAGTGTGGTATAAGGATGTCCATTTCTTCGCCCATCTGAATTGAATAATCTACATCTAACACCAAAAACTTGCTGATATAGGCTTGGCACTGTTTCAGCAGGGTATATGCGCTACATTAATCAGAGGAAAAAGTATGACTATGAAGTATAGTATGGGTATGATTTTTCAAAGTGCTGAAGTTAACTTCATCCGGGGTCTCAGTTTTTGGCGCTTCTGCTGCTGGTGTTATACTCTAGTTTATATGTCTATTACCGATAAAGCGCTTGGAAGCTCCTTAGTTTAGTAAGGCAGTTATGGAGCCTTGTTTAGATGTGCAACTGCAGCCCTTATTTTGCACAGTCCATTTTAAGTAGCTATCATCATCTCTTAAGCTTTTAAGCCCAGTTGTGGCAGGGTGAGACTTCTCCACACACTGAGGTCCGAGTAGAACCAATAAATATATCATGCGGCGAAGGGTACAGATTAAGTCCATTTGGCTCATCTATTTCTTTCTGCTCATCAATCCCTTCTTGGTGTTATTTTTTTTATATGCCATTTCTTTCCAGAATGAATTTGGTTGAGTGCTGTTTTGTTCCATGGCCTAGGTGACAACTTTTTAAGCATATAAATACTTTATCAGAAAGTTAGTGAATATTTTACCCAATGACCTATGATTAGCCTTTCCAGAATTATCACATGGATTTCACAATTTAACCTTCTTTTTCATATTGATGGTAACCATCACCTGATTTTTTTATGAACCTAAGGAGCTTTAATCATTATATGCCATGGTATTTCTCCTGCTCTAAAACTTTCTCTGCAGTACCTTTCATTTTGCTGTTTTTTTCGCTCCACTCTTGTTTAGGTTGCTGAGCTACAAATTTTCCCCAACCCTTGGAGTTATGGTTTATAAACTATTTATTTAATCTCTGTGTCACCCATTTATTAAGTCAAATGAAGAGAGCTATAAACCAGTTATTAGTGTCTAACATACAAGTTCTGTATAACAACTTGGGCTAGAATTATTATTTTAGCTTGCACTCCCTAGTTTGAATAAATAACGACTTCAGGGTAAACGCTATGAATTTTGATTTATACTTTATGAACTTTTGAATTATACTTTATGACAGGCTTTTGGCGTTGTTAACAGTGGAAAGTTCTTAAGTTCATTAATATCATTCCAATATTTTACAAGATATCGTGTTGGGAGAGTGGCACTTACTATGCAGGCAGAGTGGTGAGTATGATCAATTCCGTGCACTCTGAATAGTCGTACTCATTGCAGTTTAATACAGGAGCGGGTACCTGGGAAATTTGAGAAAATAATCTCTTTATTTTCGTAGTCATTTCCGGACACTGTGGTTCTCATTTTCCGTGAGAGCAAGAGATGCAATTGGTACACTGTCCTCTATGGGGGGGGGGGTTAATTTACATCCAAGAGCCCGATTTCCCAAAATATGACAGATTTGAATGAGCAGTTTACTGTATCACGTATGTTCCCGACAAGAAAACAGAACACTTTTAAACAATTGCATCAACACACAATACACAAGAACCACGAACAATGCAATATGAGCGTCAAAAACACAGAACAAGCTGCAGTTATGTTTGCTATGGACAACAAAAATATTCCCTCTAATATTCCAAACTAAAATACAAACTTGCTAAAAGAAGGATAAGAAAAAATGACACGATTGAGTTTTCGCTGTACCCATGGAAAAAAGTCAACAGAGAATAAGTTAATAAATGATGGAGAACAAGAACATGTAGTTACCACACCACTCGGGATTCCAGAACCACCTAATGTGGAAATAAAGGCAAGAATCTTTCAATTGCAAAATCCTAATTTGCACCGATTTCCAGAACATGAAAGAGGTCTAGTTCAAGAGAACTCACTTGGTTTAGCTATCTCAGGAGGAGGAAGTAGATCCCTAGCCTTAACATGTGGGTATTTAAGAGGAATCCGGGCAGTGTTTGGAGAAGAAAAAATTGATTATATTTCTACTCTCTCTGGTGGATCTTGGGCAACTAGTATATATTGTTTCAGCAAAGAAACTGACTATGTACTGCTTGGTGGTGAAACAGAGCCTTCTGAGCTTACACTAGATAATTTAAGGAATGGTCACCATGGAAAGATAACGCAGACAGTGAGTACAGAAAAGTTTCATGCGCTAGGGAAAGCTGTTAAGAAATTCTTGGCTAGAGTTCCTGAAAGAAACCTTTGGTGTGAGGTTATGGAAGATACTTTTCTAAAAGACTTTGCGTTGGATAATCGTCTTATTGCTCTCGACGAGACTGATGTAAGTGAGATAAAGCAGCGGAACCCAGACCTAAAGGATATGGAATTTACAACTTTGAACCCAGAGAGACCATTTCCAGTAATTTCTTCAACTCTTTTTGGTCCTGATGATTATAATACAGGAGAAGGAAATAGTTATCAAACAACACCTTTATATTCTGGTGTTCCTTTCTATAGCCGTTTAAGCAGTGAGTTCGAAGAAATTAAGCCGTTGGCAAAAACTTTTCCTAGAGTTTTCGGAAGAAAGAAAAAAGTAATAAACTTGACAATAGGAGGAGGTTGTATAGAGAGCTTTGCAGTTAATGTTGGTGGGGCGGTACAACTGGAAGATCAAATACTGGAAGCTGGTAATGAAGAAGGGTTGAGAGAAGTTCGCAAATTTAAGGAACTGAAGCAATACTTCACTTTAGGAGACGCTATTGGGGCAAGTTCAGCTGCCTTTGCTTCAGTAGTGAGCAATACTGGAATATTGGCTAACATATCGCCAATGATTAGATATACACCCTTCTATGCTAACAATGCAATAACAAGCAAAACAGCATCATCATCTTTGGACTTGAATCTTGGGGATGGAGGTTTCATGGAAAACTTAGGGTTATTGCCACTTTTGCAAAGGAATGTGAAAAGGGTAGTTTGTATGATCAACACATACGTTCCGTTGGATCTGAATTTTAGCACGAAAGATAATCTACTTGAGATCAAAGGGAAGAAAGGGGATGAACGAACCATCTATCGAGCTGCATGTTCTGACTTCTTGGCTCTGTTTGGTGTGAGGACAGCAACGAACAGCTCTCAAAACTACACCCATAATCAAGTATTTCACGAGAATCAGGTTCGAGTTGTTCTTTCAGGTTTAATTGAAAACGTAAAAGAAGGCAAAGGTGCTGTTTATAAGACAAAGCTTCAAGTCTTACAAAACAAGTTTTGGAATATCAAAGGCAATTATGAAGTGGATATTGTCTTTATTTACAACCATAGATGCGAAAACTTTTTAGATTCCCTTCCGAAAGAAACACGAGAAAGTATTGACAAAGGAGAGGATGGAAACTTTGCTCATTTTCCGCAGTATAACACAGCATTTCAGAATAGGCATCACACATTTTCTTTGACACGGGAACAAACGGGTCTCCTAGCGGCGCACGGAGAATTTATGATTGAAAAGAACAAATCAAGTTTTGAAAGCATTTTCATGCAGGGATAAAAGATACTTATAACAAAGTTTTGTTGCATTTTGTATATTCTAGAGGTATAGAAATTCGTTGCTGCGTCTTGCGTAGTCATAAGTTTAGTAGCAGACACTGTTTAACCGGTTGAAAATTAGAAACTATATAAAGACTCTAATTTTCAAGTAAAGAGGAAAAAAATCTAAGGGTTAAAGCGCTTGATTTGCTGAGACCTTTGAGAAATAACCAAACAAGCTGGTTTAGCAACAACAAACTCAAAGCTTGTCTGCAAAATATTTCAAACTTCAACTTCATTAAGGGATAGCTTCAATCTTCTAAGAATATTGATGACTGCATTAACTATGTCCGCTTTTCTTTTCTAACTTGTTACATTGGTTTCACACTAGATATTTGTATTATGTATTATGTATTATGTATTATGTCTTGTGTTCTCTTTATCTAAGAACAAATAACAGACTGTTCTGAAATTGCCCAAAAAATGTATCTTGTCTAAATCCGTGAGAAAAAGTTTCCGTTTGACTGAAATAACCTGGGAGAAATTACTTTTACTGCACGTGGATTAGGGAATGCCAACAGACGAAACAAAGCCGGTGGGGTGAAGGGCGGGAAGCTAAAAATACGTTACAAACTTTAGCAGAACATATAAATTCTTTGCAAGCTCTACTTTAAGAATACTCTGTTTTGAGTGAGTGGGACAAAGAAAAGTCGATGAGTTCCAGGATACCGCAGCACTCGCAAAATGAAAGTGAAGACCACGTTGACTTAGGTATAGATATCCACACTTACAAACTAACAAAGTCGGAAAAGCGTATTGGAGTCCCCAAGCCTCCTAGCACAAGTGTTAATGCTACGGTGTTCCAGCTTCAGGACCCTAAGTTACATGAATTTCCAGAAAAGGTGAAAGGACTTGTCCGGGAAAACTCCATTGGCATAGCAATATCTGGTGGGGGAAGTAGATCTCTTGCATTAACTTGTGGGTATTTGCGTGCTATCAAGGCGTTGTTTGGACAGGAAAAGATAGATTATATTTCAACTTTATCTGGTGGAGCTTGGGTTACAGGTGCATACTGTTTTAGCAGAGAGGCAGATGAAGTTCTTCTAGGGGCAGAAACTAAGCCATCAGAGCTTACGCTAAAATATTTGAAAGGCAGTGACCATGGAAAAATTACTTTAACAGTGACAACTAGCAAATTTCGCGCTGTTGGGAAAGCTGTTAAGAAGTTTTTTCAAAAAGTACCTAGGAGAAATATGTGGTCTGAAGTGATCGAAGATACTTTTCTCAAACCCTTTGGTCTTGATAATCGACTTATTGCTTTAACCAATGACCATGTTCGAGACATCATAGAACGAAATCCAGACTTATCGGGGATGAATTTTGCCACTCTGACAAAAAACAAACCTTTTCCTATAATTTCTTCAACTCTATATGGGCCTAATGCCTACAATACAGGGGAAGGAAACTGTTTTCAAACAACCCCTTTGTATTCTGGTGTTCCATTTTATAGCCGCTTAAACAGCGAATTTGAGAAAATTAAGCCATTGGCAAAAAGTTTTCCTGGAGTATTTGGAAAAAAGAAAAAAGTAATAAACTTGACGATAGGTGGTGGTTGCATAGAAACTTTTGCAGTGAATGTAGAGGGCGCAACAGATATTGATGATCAAGTGTTTCAAGAAACAAGCCAAACAGGTGTTGAAGAGGTACGAGAGTTTAATATGTTAAAGCAATATTTTACTTTGGGAGATTTGGTGGGATCTAGCTCTGCTGCTCATGCTTCTGTCGTAAACAACACTGGATATTTTGATGAAGTTTCCCCTTGGATTAGATATACACCATTTTATTCTAGCCAGAATGTGCACAAAGATCACTTGCCGAGATCTATTGATTTAAACCTAGGTGATGGAGGTTTTTTAGAGAACACAGGTCTGTTACCTCTTTTCCAACGACGCGTTAAGAGAATAATATGTATTCTGAACACCAATATACCCTTGGATATCAATTTTGCGCAAAAGAGCTCTTATGTGACAGTAAAACGGAAAAAAGGGAAAAACATTCTTAAATACTGCTCTGCAACTACTGATCTTTTATCCTTGTTTGGAGTTAAGGTACCAATTTATGACTCCGAAAATCATACACATGATCAAGTTTTCCACGAAGATGAACTTAAAGGGGTTCTTTCAGGGCTAGTACAGAGTATTAAATCTGGTAGAGGAGCTGTATTTGCCACTAAGTTAGAAGTATTAGAGAACAAATTTTGGAATATTGTTGGCGGGTATGACGCAGACATAGTTTTTGTATACAATGAAAAGTGTTTGAAATTTGAAGAACAACTCCCGCGTGATACGAAACATAGTCTAAGAATGTTAGAAAAAGGCAAATTTGCACATTTTCCTCACTACAACACAACTTTTCAGAATAAGGGTGCTTTCTCATTGAGCAAAGAACAAGTTGGTCTCTTGGCTGCACAGGGAGAATTTCTCATTAAAGAGAATGCCTCAACATTTGAAACAATTTTCCACCAAATCTAAAAGCCGAATGGAAAATTAGTGCTCTTAATGCTTCCTGACTTTATGAAAATATTTATTCCGTCCATTTTGGTTTTTCGTATGTTGCCGCAGCTGAGAAAATACCTATCGCTGATGAATTATTTTATAGAATTTTTTGTTTCTTTGCTTTCTATGGCCTTACGCAACAAAAGATAATAATATTAACGCTGAAAATAGGTATGCGTATAGTTTTGTGAGTTTTACATGATTATTTGCCAAAGGTTAATCGCCTTTGAAGAGTTATTGAAATTAAGTATGTTGGTTGCTTAATTCGTTGCAGTATTTTTATGATACTAATGTAGACCTTAATACATAAGTTTGAATATAGGTAACAAAGATTTGATTGACTATAGCCACCATTGACTGCGCTGCCAGAAGTTTCAGATTTTTCATTCACAGAGATGATTAAGCTCTTAGTACACGATCCTAGTGCCGACTGTCCTACTCAATATGTTTTGAAGAAAGCGCAGCTGACTTGGTTGCGGTATAAGAAACATTTTCACTTCAAGCATAAAAATATTTTTGCGAAACTTCTAAACCCTAGACACTGGTAGAGATAGCGAAATAGACTAAATTAAAATTAATGATTTGCTGGCGACAACGGGCCCCAATGGAAGACGTAACAGGGATGTTTAAGATAAAGCTTCTAAGCTCCATTGTGTACACTTGTTTAGGGTCTAGTCCTAATAAATGACTCTATACGGCTTTCCTATAGGAAGCTGTTGTTGTTTCAAATTGAATTTAATGAACACGTACCCTAACCGTGAAATATGTTTTCTTGCTCTATTACTCTTTGGAGTAATCTGTGTCAAGGTACTTCAGAAGTATCTATAACTTTATGGACAAAGTGGGGTGGATTTTTTTTTTGGATGGGGCTACTTGGAGGTTGGAAACCCTTCGGTCTTACAAAGACATAACTGACCCAAAGTCCTTTCTTGCGTAATGTGAGACTTGAGTCCACTAAACTAACTCCCAGCATAGGGTGGAGAGTTCATAAGATCTTTATTCATATGTAAATTTCCAGAATGAACAAGCAAAAAGTAAAATTTCAATAATTAAGAGGTCAAGAAAATGACCCTCAAGTGTCACTTTATCTGCTTGTTATTTCCCATAGTTTTGGCAGTTTCATTAACATTTAAATGGATCAAGCTGTTTTTTTCTTGGTAGAGCTGTCTGAGGGGTCTTAAATGTTTTCTTGTGCTTAGAGTGTCTGCATCTTAAGTAGTGAGAAGGGTTTGTGCTGTATGTTGGGGTTTTTGTATGTTGACTTTTACCTGTTCATTATGCTGCTCTTGATCCTTTCGTGAATTTTTATTAGTTATGCTTTCTTTCTGATTACCTCTAAGACATTTCTTCTGGATTTATCTTTCGTAAAGAGAAGCCCATAAGGAGAAATTGTATGGAGGAACCGCCATAATGGCATAGATTACTGATCATAATCTTCGAAAACGGGTGAAAAGACACTAATGACATGTTCAACCCGGTCAACGAGAAAAAAACGACCGTAATGGTTTTTACTTACAGTTACAGATCTAATAATTTCATCATTGTTTGGAAAGGGTAAGTTCAGAAGGCCCCGAAATTCCTTTTGAATGTGTCATAGGAACATTTGGCGTAGCAGCGAAGGATTGGGCAATACATATGAAAAAAACTGCGGGCAATATGTTACAGAACTAGACATTAAAACTAAACACTTGTTTCGAGCCTCTAAATTTCTATTTTGACTCTCATTAGCCCCTCTAGTTCCGCCATTTTCGGCTAATTTGCACTCCACTGCGAAACCCCGTTCTTATGGCTTTCAGCCGGAAATAGTTACTTAATCACCATAGTGTATCCTTTTCGTTTCATAACGGTGCAACCATTGAAATACGACGTAATCCTTGAGAGGCCAAATTACACATTCTGTTTGGAGTCTACCAGGTGGTTAGCAACCCATCAATGTCAAATAGACGGACCTGACTAAAAGCTTTTTCTTACATCATGTATCAAACTATGCCTTCTAAACCAGCTTATATAATCTTGAAAATTACAGAAAAGTATATGAAATGGAATACCCAAAAATCTTAGCCTGTATTGTGACTCATATTCAGGACTTCCTTTTATTTCTGTATCAGCTATAATGGTGCTAGACTGGTGTAGGGACTATAAAAAATGAGATTTTAAAATACAAAGCAATCCTGCTTAACAAGGTTTACTGCAGCTCTAAGGCATGATACTTAGTACTCGTTTGAGTTCTGATAAAATATTATTTTGAGTTTATTAACCCAGACCAAGCAACCCCATAACCCATTTTCTTCAACGCAATCATAATTAATACGGAGCATTTATTACTCCCAAATACTTGAATGTGTGGATCTTCGAACTCTACTCTTAGTTATTCTAAATAATTTTCATAAAATTTAATTCTATTTAATCACGATTGTGTATTAGCAAAAAACACTAAAAAACTATTGCTGATACTCTTTGTATTCTTGCTTGTTGAATCTCGTAGGCGCTACTAAAGACATTAGACGAGCTACATACCTAACTAAGCTATAATATCCATACTTATAAACCAATAGTTAGGTTCAAAGCACTGGAGCGAGCTATTCTACCAATTCATCTTTCCTTACTAAAATTTTGTAAAGCACACATGCACAATATGAGGTACAAAGAAAATAATGGGAAGTTTTTGCAGATTATAATTCAAATGCATGGTTATCTACTTGAATTCAAGTCGTTTATCCACTATTCATCACGGTGAAAATATAAAAACTAACTTTGATCAATTTTAACTTTGAGCCTAGAAACATTATAAACTTCACATCTAAGATCGGTCATGCTTTACAGAATGTCTTGTTTCTTAGATGAGATTAAACGACCTACGGGTATGTGTTGTAGAAACTAAATTCTTCGTGAATAAGAGCTTCGAATGCCCTGATTACTACTTTATTGTACCTCAGAGGTGATAGCCAGCTTTCCTGTTCTTCGTAGTTTAATTTAAAATAAGATAACTCCATGCAATCCGTGTAAAAAAATAAGAACTTGCACATGGAATGAAGGGATTTACAGAATAAAAAACATGTCATATCTCCAATAAAAAAACTGAAACTGCATTATTTGATTTGCTCCAATTAGATGGGTAAAATGGTTATTTTTTATTTAAAGCAACATTTTAAGCATTTTATCCTCTTGAAACGGATGGTGTCTTGATTGAATACGCAGTTTCTAATGCATATTTATCATACCTATTGGCAAGTTGATAGTGAATAAAGGGCCACATTCTAATTTACCCGGATATATGAGGTCATAATAGGTATAGAGTTTGCAACTCATATGGGTTCAGTACTTAAAATATTGCTTATGTATCTGAAATGCTGAGATGATGGAAATTGATGACATATAAATTAAGTATAATTTTTCAAATTGTACATTAGGATATTTTATTAACGAATCTCTAGGTCAAGATGGTAACTTGCATTCACTTCCAAAATACTAATTTTTATATTTAATAGATAGTTCTGTTTTTCGTAATCGTGATTGCTTAAGCAATCTCGCCCAGAAATATTTGTTTTTTTTTGTCCCTGTAGATTATTTAATCTATTATTGTTTGTGTGACTGATTAAGAGGGAGCTTTATAGAGGATCCATTCGAGATCAATATCCTAAACCATAGGTATATTTTCTAATTATCTACGTCAATGAACTTTCTAACTTCCAGACCAAAATAAACCCGTTTAGGAATGAGTTCGTACTTTTTTATGAGCTTGGCTGGTGAACAACTCTTTTCATTTGGGTTTTATTAAATCTTTAATCTAATGTATTGGCTTCTAACAACGTCTCAATATGACAATATGGTGGCGTATTTATATAGCCATTCAAATCGGTCCGTTTCATTTCTACTTTTAACTATTTAATGGACTAACTTCTTTTGGTACATCTGCATAAATACCAAAGGAACAAAACTAAGATAATCGTTGGGCGGCCCCTGTCCCAATTGTCTATCCTCGGTGTGTCTGGTTTGGTTGCCAAGACTCGCGATCTTCTTTGTAGATATATTTTTGGATGGAGTTACTTGACAGCGAAAGATGTTTTGCCTTATTCTACATTAGCCTTGTTGTCAATTTGATTGTGATTCAACAAGGATAGAAAAGTTGAGCTGAGACATTATGGTCTTGGCTTTCGCTTAAAAGAATGTGGGCTGGTATAAGTTCCAATGGACGGTACTTTTCCATTTAAATTTGAGCCTCTGTCCGAAAACCTCTCCTACCTGACATATATTCCAGGAAATTTTGAATGTAACAATTCTGGTCGAGGTCAGAATTTGCATAAATCATTGTTCTCTGGTCTCCAGTATTTTAGACACTAGTTAACCTTGATTGAATCTACTTTCACAGCTCTTGGGAAAAGTTGGTGATTCTCTATGCCATGTTCGGATCCACTGTAATTTTTCATGGGGTTGGGTGACATTTTATATTTCACAACATCTGTTAATCCTTTCTTCTTCCTAGATATCTAACATCTCTGTAATAAAGTCAGTTGTACTGTATAAACCTTCTTTGTAACAGTACATGTTGCAACTTAGCTTTATTTTTCATTTACTTCTTCTCTTATATGATATTTGCTTCATCATGGTTTTAGTCTGTGGCCCCAGGCACGGAGTTATGAAAGAATCCTGTTCAAGTACGAAATTTTAATTGTTTATAGAAGAAAGCTTCATAAGAAAGATCTCGCAGCTATCCGGATACCCAGCTTAGACCCCCCCCCAAGAACTGGTTATAATGTTATGAAGACAGTGTCATCAGGGTGTTGTTTTCTATTCTCCATAAGGAGCAATATCTTCTTGAGTATAAACAACAGTTAAGCCTTTTGTCGTAGGGTTTCCAGCCCAGAGCTTTTAACTTCTCAGAGAAGTAAACCTACTGAAGTGTTGACACAGAGAATTGTTGCGGTAGATTAACCAGTTAATTATTAACAAAATACCCCGGATTTATATCGCCTCAGGGGTCAAGTGAGGATTTTTTAAGTCATGATCCGAAATAAGCAAATAAGAAAAACAAATAAACCTAGCAAAGGTCAATTCCAATAAATATCAAACGTGAAAATAAGGGGTTAGTCCTTAGAGCTAATTTTATATTTTATCCCGGAAGTATACTAGTTCATGCTACCGAAAAGAAAAATACTCATAAATTAGTTTACATATTTGCTACTTTAGAGTTTTCATAGGCCATTTTCAGCTCTAAATATTTATTGCCGATAATTTTACCTTTTTTAAGTAACTTTAAATAAAGGAGAAAATTTTACTGAAAACTTAACCCCGGGAAAGACGAAGTACTCAATGTCATACAGAAGAATACAGAGAACTTGGAGATCCATTGAAACTTCGGAAGAAAGGCTCGTTTAATGTACAACCTATTTAACTAGGTATTTTCAAAGGCAGGGGAGCATTGGCCAGGTATTTCCTTTCATTTCCTAAAGTAACACAGTGGTTTTGTGTGTTGCTGCCAGGGTCGTATCAAATGCCTGTAATAGGTAGAAAATACAGGAAATTGTCCTCTTTTTTACTTAGTATTTAAAATCTTGCCGAAGGTTTGACTACTAAAAGAAAACCGAGATTAAAATATTTTATCTTTAAAAAAATTGGATTATTGTGTAGTCTAAAAATAATTTTCTTTTCATTTTGCTTAGTTTCTAGAAACACAATGTTGCTGCATAGGATACAAAAAAATGGATAAGTCCGCAGCAGCTAATAGTACAGAAAATTAAGAGTTTTGGTTAATATAGACTTGCTTTCACTCTACAGATATTTTATTTTTTGCTTTCGAGCAATCTCGTCGGATTTTTAAACGGGCCTTAACTTTGATTTCGTTTCAGGAACCTTTTGTTATCTTTAATTCTTTCACAAAGCTCATAATCATACTAGCAGCTCCAAGGAGATTTGTAACAGGGTAAAAAGATAGGCAACACCCTAAATAGACTGTTCTTGAGAATACTGTGAATGGTTGATCCGTGCAATTAACAGTAGGTGAAGACGACACTTAGTCCATTACTAATTGGAATGAGAGACATCTGCTACAAGGTTTTTTAATGATTTCAAGTGACAAGCACCTTTGCTACATTTTAAAACGTGAATTATAAAGTATTTCAGACTACTTACCAGGGTTAATAGTAGCTCGCCGGTTTCTTTTTTGTTGGTTTTAACCAAAATTTTAAGTGAAAAATAACCTCGAAGAAATTTTAACGACTTAGCGATATCTATGCTGTAAATAGCTATTGTAGCTAGGAATCGAATTTGATAAAAATTATCAATGATTATTTGATAATTATTTTCATTCGGATTATCAATAAAAGAATTTGCATTTTGATTATCAAATAATAATCAATAATAAATTAGGCCACCTGGCCTTGGAGCCAACGGCCCAGTAACTTATATTCTACTTATGTTCCGCACCAATATTCATAAAAAAGACCATATGGCCCGGGAATAACCAGTAATAGGACGCAGCATGGTGATATGTTGAGTTTCTTAACGAAACACCACACCGCACTATAATGGTAGGGCTACTGCTATAGTACCACCTCGGCACAGATTTGGCGAAAAGGATTGTTACGGTAAGATAAGGCCCTACTGTTAAGCAACTTTAGTTATATGCCCCGTTCTGAGGAGAATTCCATACGGTGCCAACATGAAATATAGCTTTTCTTGATCGCTCTGCCCAAGGCCATGTGGCCAATTTTATTATTGATTATTATTTGATTATCAATAATCAATCAAAATGGTTTGTGAATTATCAGAATCAATCAAGAAGAAAAATATGGAGGAATTTCTTGTTGATAAATTATCAATAAATCAAATCCTAGACCTATTTGTAGCTATGCATCCTGTAAAAACCCGATTTCGTTACCCATCCTGAAAAAAATTCAATTGAACCAATCAGATCCCATAATTCATCCGAAAACCAATCAAAAGACATAATTTTGTTCGAACTCAGTCGAAATTTTCTTTTATTGGTTGAGTATGAATTTGAGTCGAAACCTAACTAACCTTATTGATTCCGATCTGTCATCACAGTAATTAGGGAAATTATGTGAATGATTATGATTTAGGACGAAAGAACGTATGTCTAAAACTTTGTCAGATGTTACAAGATCATCACGACATTAGTTTTGAAAGTTGTGCTGGGGTAATTTCAGTCCATCGCCACAAAAGTCCGATCTATGCGTCGCTATGAAGCCTTGTACATATCTCATGTCGCTGTTTTTTTACCGACTAGGATGCTGACACAACCTCATTCGGCAAACGAAGTTTACAGCGACCTCAATCGTAAATAGCTATTAACGTTGATATACACCTATCCGGTGTAATAGAAACAAACGTTCGTACTGGACCTTGGTTAGGGCCTCCCAATCCATCAACCTTGACTAAAAAATGTAATGCCTTTAAAAACAACCCAGAGCTCAGCAACATATTTCTCGTTGCTCTACAAAGAGACAGAAGGCCGTGATAAACTCGTTGTTTAGCTAGGAACAGCCATTTAAGACTCTACAAGTATGTATTGCCACATACCAATGATATAGCCGTGTTTCCTTTTGTATGGAGTGCACCCCTTGTTAGCAGGTTAAATTTAACCCATGGTTTGAAACAGACGCCTTTGAGAGCGCACGTTGAATACATAAAGTTTGGAAAATAAACTTTGCGGACGGCTAGGGATGTCCATCTGGAACTAGTGACGTCAAATATCTGTCGTGAGGAAAAATCTTCTTGGGTGATGGGTGGAAGAATTTAGACTTAATATGTATGTTACAAATATAAGATTTTTCTTTCCCTGCCATTCTTAATCCATAATTAAAGAGCGAACAACAAATCTAGAATCTCGAGATTCCCATGGACATCACTCCCTAGAAAGTGGGAAAATATCTTCGTGTTGGAAGTTTTCTATGTTATCACAGTATATTTTCCTTAAGGCACTGTCACTGTCTCACAATTGGGTACTTGGAACACCGACCACCATCTTGAGGAACTATGACCAGTTTAGTTTTCAATGAAGTATATGCAGAAAAAAAACTCATCATTGCCAGCAGAAGCAGAGTTTATATTTAAAGAAAATGAAGACGCATCCACTGTGCTTTTACAATCAACCCGAGCTGCTTATAATAGAAAGCCTAGTCTAGCCATGTATACATGCTTTGGTTACCTTCTAAAGACAATAGAGATTACTTTTGCGAATGCCGGTGTTAACCCAGCTGTGAGTACAATACGAAATGGTTCTGTCAATTTTGTCAACAACCAAGCGCTTATAAAGGTGCTGATTCCATGCTTAGCTGTCCGTTTAGGGACACCCGAATCTTCTTCTTCATCAATTTTTTCACTCTGTTTATTGAACTTTCCCGGAAAGTAATATTCTAACCTTTCTTTCATTTTTTCTTTATTCTTTTCTTGTGTTTCTTTAGAAACAAACTTTTCCAACCACTTCTCCATATCTCCTGCAGGGATGAAGTCATAAGCCACTAATCCATAAATACCACCTAGTGTAGCAAAATAAACTCCAAAATAAGTAGCTATACCTAATGGTCCATATTTTTGTATCATATCTCTAGCTCTGCCTAATCCTGAAACCTGTTCTGTGTTTTTCTGATTTGCAGTGGTCATGTTTCTCCGCCACAAGTTTGAGGATGCACTACGGCTGGAAACCAAAGGGAAAGAAGATATTTGAGCAACGGAATTAGGCCATTTGGAATAATAGTTTGGCTGTGTATGTAATCTTTTTGAAATTTGAGCTGTAGGACGAGATTGAGTTAGTACAAAACTCGTAGATAAGATTCCTTTCCGAAAAACTTTGTTCATTTATATTTGTTGGGCTATATGGCCTTTATCAGTTGATGGAGTAAATACAGAAGTTATCTGAATATGTTTTCTACGCTGGATTATATAGAGTTAAATGTGAGTCAACTAAAATGTTTTCCGCAGAAGTCGTGGTAAAGAAAAAAGGAAAGGAAATTTTTAGTTTCACAGATAAAGATCTAGAAGGCGTAGAGGAAAGTACTCACAACTATGTTATGATATTCTTAGGTGCTGTTGATTTAAACGACAAATACAGCTACGAATTTACAGGGAAGCATGATCACGGCCCTTTGGAACGAATAGACTGCAAAGATATTGACTTAAACAAGCTGAGTCAGTTTCTTAAAGTTGGTAAAGATCATCTAAAGTATCATTTTTTTTCTTGAATTAATGCTTTAGTACTGAAATGTTAAAGTTGCAGGAAATTGAGAAACAATTACACATTACAACAAGCCGTACCCTCGCTTGATGTTTTTCTGTCTGGAAGAGAGTTTTTCTCCGTTTTGACGTGTTTATTGAGAATTTTAGGGATATTATTAACTTCAGGTTTTTTAATTAAGGCTTACTAGTTCTTGATATTTTTTCCATCTATGTTTAATAACATCTCTTTCCCTGTGTCCGTTAGATGTAGAAGGAGAAACGTTCAAATTCTTCAATTGGATCTATTCAGCAATACTTAGAACCCGGAGATTGTTAAGTCAGGAACCTTTCTTCTGGTGAAATTATAGAATTAAAGCTGTTTTTCTTTTTGGGTGGAACTAAAGTTGTGAATTAGATACTATTTTGGTGGTTGAGGACGAGATTGGAGCTGTCTCCTGTTCTGATCCTAAATAAGTGCAATTTCAAGTTAAAATGTTGCAGGTTGAGCTGTTGAGTTTTGTTATATAAGAAGCTCTTTGTTCAGTCAAAGGGAGATTTCCTTCTTCTTCAAGCTTTTCATAATGTGCCACTTTCCCATGGTCTATTTTAGTTGAGGTCTTCTTTTCTTTCTGTACTGTTAGTACTTCACTACCGTTTAACCTCATTCTGAACACACTTTTTCTTGTACTCTGAAATTATGATAAGTTTATAGATCTATTAAAGTTTTGTATTTGTTTCTGAGACATAATGAAAGTTAGGTATTCCAATTTATCACTGAATTAATAGAATCTGGGTTGTGTATGTATCAACTCTCGCTGTTATGTCATTGTAGCTAAGATGATAATGAAAGAGTGTACTAAAACGGTGTGCAGAGTAGTGTCTCACACCAAATATACTGAGTGTAGAGCTAGGAGAGAAACGGGTATCAGTGTAAGCGACACCCTTCACGCAACCATGACTTATGTGTCCGGGCTCGAATGGAATGATCGCTATGTAATACAGTAACGACTATGTCATATGAGAAGAACCGCTAGCGGGATATACAGCCGAATAACGCAGTCTACTTAATCATTAATTTTAAGCTATACATCCTTATCTGTTCTCTTAAGACAAAGACTCAGGGGATACAACAAAAAGATATGTAGAACTGATATCATACTTAAGTTTGAGTTCTTAGTGAACAGTTTCTTAATGCCCATGTAGCATTAGTTCTTGAGGCCACCTAGGTAAATGTCATATCGCGGGGCATTGATTAATGTGTGAGATTGGTTAGTCTTACCAAGATGGCTTATTTTATTTCTTTATTCTAAATAGCTATTTACGATCGAGTTTGCCTCAATGTCCGAGTTGGTAGGAGAACAGAGAAACTAGATTTATATTTTTTTTACTGGTGATTGGACCGGATTTAATTAGACTTATCTGATGTAAGACTCGGTAATGCAGGAAAACTGAGAACCAAAACTAGGATGTTGAGTTAGTACTGTTTATTTATGAATAGTGTTGTAAAGTGTGGAGAAAAAAGGTCTGTACTTGCTTATTTTATTTTTATTTTATAGGTTAAATCCCCTTGACTGAACAATACATATCTCGCTGGCTACTTAAACCAAAAACTGTGGTACTAAAAAAGGTCTAAGTAGCATAAATGCACAACAAAGAGAAACAGCTGGAATAAATGTTAACTATGAAAAATGTATAATCTATCCATTTACTGAGCATAATCCTTCAGAATGAATTATTTTTGTCTCTTTATGTTGTTTGTTTTTCTTCCATTTTACCAAAATGATTATGAATTACTAAAGCTCTAAATCTTTCAATGTAGAGACTTAACTTTACTCGCTACATCATTAAACCTGCTTTATGAACTATTTCGACTCTTTCAGTTAATATTTTAACTTTGTTTTTGTTTTCTACGATATGGTAAAATATTTAGCTTATTCAGCATCTTATTTCTACCAACCTTCTCTTGATTTGATTGCCGCATACACCAATGTATGGCTGCAATGGAATTCCATCTTTTCGAATCCATTATTTGGTTATTAGGAGCAGCGTTTGAGTACAAACCGGTCACTGCCTTACTTCAAAGACTAAGGTGGAGGTAAGTTATCTCATCTAAGCAACTGAATCGGACAGTTTTTTAGAGATTTTGAAACTAGACATTTTTGCTTCTTTAGAAACCTTTTAAAACGTTCTACATATCTTGAATGTAACTATGGATTAGCTTCCTTCTTCAGTTTACTTAACTGTGCTACATATCTCTTAAGAAAATTTCATGTAAGGGAAATTCAATTAGAATTTTGTTCCATCTGAACCAGTTTTTACTCCTTCGGCAAAGGTAGCAACTACTTTTCCGTTAACCCTCACACTATAAATCCTTAGTGAATAAATTTGTTCAACTCGCAGAGCCCCTTGTAGAATGGTAGAACCGAAAGGTTCGCCTGGTTTCCGATAAAATTTTTCATTTCCACTTATTTTATATGGTTTAAAGCTATATTGTATTATTATTTCTGGGTATTTATTGAATTCAACCAACTCTTGTGGATAACTTTCCCGTTAATGTCTATATTCAACTCTAAAAATTATACTTTTCAGTTTTCTTTGTTACATATATCTTCCTTTATCATTTATGCTACTTTTCTTTTCATAATTTTGACTACTCTAGGTTTATTATTGATTGGTAGTTGTTTTTTTTAGTTGATATTTGACATGATTCAAGCTCGTATTGCCCTTCAAAAATTTTACCGCGCATGATCGAGCAGTACTTACCGCTTTCCAAAGGTTTTTGGTTAGAGATGGAAATTGGATAAGATGGATTGTATCCTTTTCAAAATGATTTTTAGCTTCCAGTTTTAGTGAATGAGAAATCAACAGAATCCAGTTAATTTTATGCTTAATTAGTCGATCGTTGAGTTCAATTTACAAGATTCTCCACTACAAAGTAGCATGTTTTCTGTAACAATTAATATAGAACCTTTTTGTTTATAAATATGAGGTCAGAAACAATGTTGAAGAGCATATTACAATGAAAACATCGCTTCTACTAGTAGACGAGTATAGTTTTGAGTAATAACTGTTATAACCCGTAGTTAAACTGTTATGATCTTAGATTAAAACAAACTCTTCAGGCTGATGCTTTACCCAATAACATTCCAGTAAACAGCCATAAAGAGAAAAATTGAAATTGATTTAAATGCGTTATCACATTACTGTATCCAGAATCTGCTGCTAGAAAAGCCGGAAGTTTGCTACCTGAAAGAGTTAAAGCAGTTAGATAGCTTCTGGGTTATTCACCAGTTATCTCTCGAAGAGATTAGAGCTCATCCCCGCCTGGTGAACTTGGATGATGATGATGTTGTACATGGAACCTTGTGGAAAACCCATTTTTTTGAAAAGGTTTGCAAACTTCCGAAGCTTCATTTCTTGATGGTTTTAGCAGCATCAGTGACTTTGAAGATTGAGTTAAGGAATATATTTTGGAAGAAAATCCGCAGTTGTCTGAGGAATTAGTTCTAAAATATATCCACCAGGTAAATTATGATGGCATTTTTGGATTTTAGAAAAAAAGTGGTGGTTGCTTAGAAATTCTGCGGTCGATTACGACCTACAGAAAACCAAGCTCTGAAAAATAATTAAGCTTTGGGTAAGACTTCAACCGTTGAAGGAAATAATGTGAATAGCATTTTGACACAACTCAAGAAAAATAGAACGGGCTCAGATGGAAATATTTTTCAAGATTCAAAGTCAAAACGTGTACACAAACTTAAGCAGCATATGAAGAGGTTGGTAATTAGAAACTAAGCTACTCATTCCTAGGTGATGGTTAAATATATGGCGATGAAGGTCATGCAACAGAGTAGATACCAGAAAAAGTTCAGAGATTTGGCTGATGCGGTTGAAATACATGGACAGTTGGAAGAGCACTTGTCCGTTTGCACTCTTTTCTTTTAGAAGAAGATTGGAAACAGGCACAAATGAAAGATATAGAACAATAGTAGGTGGTAAGAAGACTTATTGTTGGTAGAGCTTCAAAATGGCCGTAGCTACACTGCTTCAACGCCTGTATGACAAAGCAATACCTAATTAACGGCTTGTAACTAGGTTCGCAGTCACTAGAGCAAGACATTTGGATGTAGTAAGAGCGGGATCTGGAATGCGTTCACCATCTCTCATCTTGGAACTCTAAGAAATTGCTGTTGGCATCATTGTAAGGAACAGAGATAACAATAAGATGCTGAAAAGGTCGGAAAAAATTTATTCCAAAGTTGTTAATGAAAAGGCGCCAAAAGCCATACCAAACGGGTGCGAATCTAACATTAAATCGAGATTTACGGATGTTGTTTAAGGGTCTAAGAATAATGCATAACAAACTACAATAATGTTTCAACCATGGCATCAACATTTATGTCTGCCTCGGCGTCTGCCTCCCTCTTAACCTTAGTTGAGTGCTTTTCCCTAGTCCAAACACATTGTCGGCTCGAAACGGTAACTTTCAATAACCTCGGCGATAATGAGCTATTCATTGTTCTTTCTCAGCACTTGTATTATTCTAGCCTTTACATGGCTATTGCAAGGAAATAGTTCTCACAAGTTACAATATGAACGAAGATACAGTGGCAAACTTTCCTTGCCGAAGTGTCAACAATGTACGATTTTTCATTGCTGGTGCTCATTCTAAGTTTCGCACACCCTAACCAATAAAGTTTTCGTTTGACTTACCGAAACTTGAATGTATTCGTATTAGTGGGTTGTTATCTCTACAACATTAACGGTAATATAAGTTTGATTAACATTCGCATCCTTTCTTAAATAAAGAAAAAAAGACTTTGCTCTAAATGTAAAACTAACGTTATTCCTATAGAGGATACTATCTTTGTCCAGTTTGTGTATCGACTTCGTTCGACTTATCAGCTCAACTCTTATAGGGTAATCCAGTATTAGAGTGGTGCTCATATTTCAGTATAAGATAATAGTCCGGTCTGCGTTGGAAAAAGTAACTCGAGAAGGCCAAAATCGTCTCCAGGGACACGAATCCTACCGCTGGATATTTTACCGGCTGTTTAGCTAGGTGGTTTAGTTGAGATACAAGACACTGAAAACTGTTCTCACTAAGCAAGGCGAATTTGGGTCTCGAACGTTTTAAAGTGAACATTGTGGTTTTTCTTGTCTTATTGCATATTTCTAATAAGCTGACGATGTAAACTTGTTTATAATAAGTCTAATACACTCACCTCTATGAATAATACATTGATACTATGCTTGGATCCACATTTGTTCTGTAGAAATCTCTCAAACGATGAAGGGAAAGGACCAGCGTTTTCTCTTGTTTTAGAAAGAGTGGAAGAGAAACTAATACATAGGTTTGATTTTAAATCACGAGTCAAATTTTGCTGCTCTCTAATTTTATTGCTCTTATATGCTCTTTGAGGTATAGTTTAATGTAGGTGCTGTCATATGAAAAATATATTCTTCTCTCATGTTTTCTGAAACGTCCCTTTGCATAAAACTAAGTTGTATGACTATTCCCTATTAATGTTTTTCCAACTCAGACTTCTATCACAATTTAAAAATTAATGATCATTTATTCCCTTGAATCTAAGCATCTCAGCTATTTATGGTGTCGTACTTGTTCAGACTTAACGCCAGGCCAAAATTTTTATAAAGAATCTAAAAATTTCTAAAAGCTCAAGTAAGTAAAATATCTATTCAATAGCTTTATAATTGTTCTATTCTTCTTCCAAATTCTAAGCTTACAATCGATAATATCTTGCACAATTAATCGAGTCTCAAATATTATCAAGATACTCTCAAATCTCGAATGGCTCCCGTAGTCCCATCTTTCGAGAACAAGTATACTCAAATTTCCCGAAGTGTTTGAACACAGAATAGTCCGGCCATCTCTGCGACGCAAGATAATAAATAAAACTAATATAGAAAATATGGTTAAAACTTTGCAAGAACTCCTGGTTGCCACTATTCTATTGATTCAAGGATCAAAGGCTTTTGTATATGAAGATTTGCCAGCAGAGTTGAAAGCAAAGTTAGATAGAGTTGAGCCTTCGGTCTTGTCAACCAAATATTTCTCCAACCTCTTCTATGGAACTTCCTCCAGTAGCGAAACCTACATTACTTCCCTCAAACAAGATAACGAGTTAGTTCAAATAGTATTTAACAATCAAGAAGAAACAGATCCACAAGCAGCTCAAGCTTTTGTAGATGCAGCAGAGTTTTGGAATGGCGCCATTGGAGAAACAACTCTACCAAGCGTAAGCACAGGTGGTGATAATCCTGTTGAATTCTGTGGACTTGATGGTGCAGATTTTGAAAATGTCCCTACTGTTTTCTCGACAATTATAATCGCTGCACAGACTGTTTTTATTGACGGAAGAGGAGGAACTTTGGCAGCTGCAGGACCATGTGCTACAGCTGGTGGTTTCACTAGAATTGGAATTATGTCTTTTGATTCTGCTGACGTGGAAGAGTTAATAGATGACGGAGATCTTGAACTTGTAATTAGACACGAGATGGGTCATGTCATTGGAATTGGAACTATGTGGGCAAACCTTGGTTTAGTAGCGAACCCATGCACTTCCTTCAATCCTTGCAACACCAATCCAACATATGTAGGAGAAAATGGACTCGAAGGATTCAGTGACCTTGGAGGAACTGGAGATCTTCTTGTAGCAGATCAGGGCGGCCAAGGTACTGCAAACGGCCACTGGAGGTAAACTCTTTTATTTATTGTTTTATTCTTCTAGAGAAGACACGTTTGAGAATGAGTTGATGACTGGATTTTTGTCAAATGGAGATAACCCTATTTCGATTATGACGTTAAAAGCGTTGCTTGATCTAGGGTATGATGTAAACTTAAACGTAGCAGAAACCTTTCAAATTCCAGGGGTTGAACTTCCAGGTTCCGATGAGGATGAAGATAGTGGGGACTCGCCAACTTCAGCTCCTACTTATATCATTGATATGGGAGAGGACACCACAAACAATGATGGAGAAGGTGTTGATGAGCTTTCTATAATTGATGGTTCTGGAATAAGTGCTGCAACAATAGCTGTAATTGCAGTAGCAACTCTTCTAGTTGTTGGAGTGCTTGTTGCAGTGCAGTCTAAGAGATCCAAGGCCAAGAACGTAAACAGATCTCAAAGATTTATGGAGGCAGGTAATCAAAAGCACAATATGGCTATAAAAATTCCACAGTAACCGCAGCATTTATACTTGCTTTGTGGGCATAGCAGAAACTAGTTCTCAACTTGACCTTTAGATTTTCTTAAATATATCAGTGAACTTTTTCAAAGGAGGAACTGCGCCTTCAACTTTCATAACCTCTTCATAAAATAGGTTGAATTCTTCGTTCCAGTACTTTGAAATCTCTTTAGCATCTCCAAGTTTTTCATCTAAGCATACTGAGCAACCGACACTTCCATTGTAACTGATCAAACCAATATATAAACCTGCAGGGGTAAATAGACTGAACTGAATATCCTCTATTTCATGTCCACCAAGAGTTACCTTGTTTTGAGGTCCAGGAACATTTGAAAGTGTAGCTGTTGGCTGAACCAGGAATTCCTTAAATAGTTTCGCAGCTTTTGCCCTAGCAAAGAACGGTTCTGCTTTCTTTGTAAACCACTGCTGAATGTATGGGAATGGTGACACCTTAATCTTGTCAATATCTCTTTTTATTTCATAAACTAAACGTTGTCTTGTTTTGTATTTGAACCTTAAGCGTAGAAACCCTTGCCCAATTTGATTATGGGGAGACCCATCACGGAAGAGAGAAGCCCCTTTTGGTCTCATGTTGATCAAAAAGCCAGCTCTTACCCTCTTCTTCTTAAACTTAGGATCCTTTTCTTTAATATACTTTACAATTGCCATGTTCAGTACAGCAAAAAGAATATCGTTGATTGTGGCGTCTTTGAACTTGTTCTTTACTTCTTTCACCTTCGCAAGTTCAATCGGTTCCGCAAACGAAATGGATCTCTCCGACGACGGAGTGGTTATCTCTTTCCTAAACAGTGGATTAGGTTCATCAAACACAGGATTTGTCGCTGCTACGGCTTTAAAACAACTTCCCACCGCTATTCCTGCCTTATTCAGTGGCCCATATGGTGACTTTATCTTTCTTCTTGGCATGACTTTCTCCTGCTTCTTATCTTCCGTCTCAATAGGGTCAATAACTTCGAAAACTAGTCCAACCAGCGAGATTCCATCTCCAACTATGTGGTTAACGGTTAAAATCAGTGCTCCTTTTCCGCTTTCATAGTTTGAGAAATAAGTCAAATACCAAAGAGGTTTCGTTACATCAAAACTGTTTCGTTGAAAGGGTCTTTTTAGTTCAGACTCAATATCATCTGCAGAAACTTGGTCTTGGACATGAATTAAGTGATATGACAGATCTAGATTTCCATCTTCAATTTCAGACCATCCACGCTTCTTAATGTCGTAACACGATACAAATCTTGGTATAGGTTTCAGCTTTTCTTCAATTAGCTTCTGTATTTCCTCGACACCAATGTCTTTGTTGAAATAAAGAACTCCCGATACCCACATCATCTCATTTTCATCCAAAAACAGTAAGCTGTCTTGTAGTCTCGTTCCAATTGACGCTTTTCTAAACACTGGTCCTGCTTTATTCGTGTTTTTTGCCATTATTTTTGTTAATAATTGAACCGTTTAGAATTTTGGGTACTTTCTTAACTCCTACCGGGTGAATAGTAATAAGTAAGCAGTCAGCAAGAATTATAGATCTGTATCAATAATGCAATTGGTTACTAGTAACAATATCAATACTAAATCCTCTCATTGTTACTGTGGCCAACAAGTTTCTAAAGGTAGACAGTTCCATAAAAAGGCATTGATAGAGATTCTTCGTCGATCTTGTATTAACTTGGGAATAAACACTAATTCAGCTACGATAACCTATTTGCCACGTCATTAAGGATATTTGTGAATACAAACATCTCAAACAAAATATAGATAAAGGCATTCTTAATGAGCAGATACTTGGCATCTTTCGGTTTAGTTGGTGTCGCGCTTTCATGCTCTGAAATTCCGCTCGCAGATGGAGATTTGCCAATATGGCAAGACTTTTATGATAACGTCCTTACTTCTGAGTCTGAATGTTACACCACGGAAAGCAGAAATGATCCTTGTTGCACATGTAACAAAGTAGATCATTCGAACATCTACGTACACTGCCATGCAGAAGCCTCTGAGAATAAGAAATATATTACTTCAATGTACTCTTTTTCATCTTACTTTACGTCCTAGTCATATGGAAGATAACAACCTCGAGGGAACCGTCCCTGAAGCAGTTTTTGAGGATCTTGGCTACTTGATTTCTCTCAAACTAAATGAAAATCCTGGTCTCAAAGCACCTACTAATGATGGATGTTTTGATTTAGTGTCTCTATGCACACCAAATGAAGTTCATTGCCATGTTGATGATGAACTTCTATGTATTGAAGAAAACGAGGAGGAAGAAGGTGAGGAACAAGAAGAAGACGATACACCAATAAAAACTGAAGAAGAGGTAACTGTTACTGTAGAACATCCTGACTCTGGTCTTGAAATTTTTCCTTTAATTGTAATATCCGCACTTGCAGTTGTCTTGCCTGTTATAATCTGCAAGAGAAGAAGAAGGAGTTCAGATGATAGTGTAAGTGATTTCGATGGAGACGAACAGGATCAAATTAATTTTTCGAATAAAGCTATGAACTTCTCGGGAAAGGTGAGAAACAAATTTGATCAGCTCTTTAACAGGAAATACAATGCTGGAAAAGAAACACTTCGTGAGAGCTTCAAAGTTGAAGATGACGTTATACGCGAGGATGTCGATACTTTTGAAAACAGACTTGCTAGATTTTAATCGTTAATATGTTGGAAACACTCAAATTTAAACGGATAGACAATAGAAGACAAGTGTATGTGAAATGAGTTACTATCCGTTTGCGCTTTTTGGAATCGTCCAAGAAAATTCTTGGGTCTTCTTGTTTCTGACAAAGTATCTTTGGTGTTCTTCATTGAATAAGAGTTCGTATTGCTCTGGACTCGAAGTTTGATCATCAGTTGGGAAACTCCAGTGAGATGTATCTAAAATTGCAGAGTAAAAGTATGGCCGTTGATGCTCCTTAGAAAACTCAATACTCCAGCCTTTCGGCAGCTTTTTTACTCTACTGCCAAAATCTAGTTTGCTCAGAATATATTCACTCTTTTTGGTTGAGAGATCATGCCAGAATGATCGACTATTTCGTTCATTATATAACTTTATACATGTTCCAACAACATTATCAGTAGAAAAATTGTCATAACAATTCTTTGATGCTTGGTTATCTTGTAGAATACTCCGTCTGCGATATCCTGATTTTGGAAAACTCTTTGTAAACAAGGGCGCTTCAAAATCAGTTTCTTGATCAATTTTCAATTTCTTATTGTTTTTATTTTCTTCTACAACTAAGTTGGTACTGTTCTTTCCCTCTTGCATCCAAACTGGTTTCAATAAAGCTTTGCCTCTTCCTGTCATTTCTTATGTTCTAGTTTGGGCTCGGATTTTTTCCCTCCGGAGTCAGATACTCCTCGCGATCTCATTGGTTATATCGATTTCCCAAAAACTTTTTTCATCATACTTCGTTTGAATAATCGATGCGCAGAATAATAATTTCCAATACTAGGACAAAAAAGAAAGGGGGCTGGGAATAAAGTGAAGTGTACTAGAAGATAAAAAATAAATATTAATAGTTAAGAAACAATAAAATGTGAAGTTGCCTGACCCTAGCGTAGTGGGGAGCCTTTCACGCTCCCCACGTCTTTAGAAATGGCCCCATGACTCGGCCCTCCTTCCCCACTCGGCCCTCGATGAGGATGGATTTAAATCTTTTTCCATAGCTTGAATACAGAAACTTGAAAATATGTGTAGAAGCTAATAAGTAAACATTTGAACTGACATAATTAAAAGTTTAAGACAAATAATTTTGAAAACTGAAATTCAGAAGATTTAGATATTTGTTAAAATTAAGGTTTAAAAATTAAGTGGATTCGTCATCTAATCTAGGTGCAAGTTTTTTTACCCAAAATAGCTTTCTTTCTTTCTTGAAATATGCATCCTTTAGCCTCATCCCTTTCTTTCCAATAATCCTGAACCTTGAATTTTACCTTGGATAAATCCTCCATTATCAACCCTCTGAACAGCACTAAATTTTGTAAATTCTTGTTAAATCTTGTATATTCTTGCCAAATCTTGTAAATTATTGTATTTTCGGGGTACTAGCTTTGTCCTGTTTTGTCTTTTATCATGCAACTGTGATGATTTCAAATTTTTTATTTTGATTTTGTTGGTTTGTTTTTTTCAAAAAAAATTTTGGGCAATTAAAAATTCGGCCAATGAAATTTAGGAGTATCTGACTCCGGAGTCATAAAATTCTATTCGTTATAGTTTTGCAGAATGACCAGAGATGAATAGATTGGGCCATAGAGTCCAAGAAGAACAGAAGCAATAAAAACATAGATATGCACCTGTGTACACATTCAAAAATGTGTATAATTATTTAATCTGCATAAGAATAAAGATATCGACCGAATTAAAGGAACAACGTAACTAAATTACCCATAAATTTATTCTCAGGGAAGGTGCTCCTCAAGGTCTATAGCTTTTAGTTTTTAAGTCTAAACAATTCTTGAAAGATAACTTTATCCTATAAAAAGATTTAACCTCGCGCGAAAAGGGCAGGATCAAAAAAAAGAACCTCGCTCATTATTATTCCTACCAAATTAGTTTTTCAATGTAACTAATCTCTCTGCAGTTGAAATCGCGCTTTGGAAATTATTCAGTTCTGAACAATTAACTCCAAACACCGACATTAAATTAAGAGCTAGCGTTGCATTGAACTCAACCATATCATGCCCCACTTACAAAATGTTCTATTAAGGGGGCAAATAAAGCTAGAAACCAGAAAAATAGGAATCCCTTAAATGTTTAAGTTGAGCATTGCCTTATGACTCCCTTTCAAATTCTAGAGTTGCTAACCAGGATGGGAAACTTGAATCTTCTTCCATTAACATATACAAGTACCACTCGTATCGATGTCACAGTGTGGCTCTGTTCATGCCTCTTTTACAATTATTATGTTTGCATCCTATCTAAAAAGTTCCATAATCAAAGTCGCTCTGTTTCCGGATTTTGTGTTGGTCAAGTTTTTGCATTTTTTTTGTTAACGTCACCTATTGCTCTTGTTAAGTTTGCACGAATCAATTAGGCTAGTATATAAATAGAATACATTAAGAATGTAAAAGTTAAGGAATTAGATAAATAAATGCCCTCTGGTACCTATTGGCAGAAGTGTTATTTTCAATAACATGCTGCTATATTACAGTTAATATTGTCCGTTCCTATCACAGATACAATACCATACCCCCCTGGTAACAGATAAAAAAGGCATCGATTGCTAACAAAAGTTGGACGAATTTTTGTTTTTTTGACATTAACAACACGCTCTATATCATTTCTAACAATATTGTACACTATAGCTCAAATTCTCGAAGCATTCTAAAGTAAATTTGGAAACCATAACAATGTGGTAATTTTCTGTTCATTTCGTAATATTTAACGTTGAAAATTAGAAGAATGTACATAAGGTTTCCCTTAATCTGCACCTTTCGAACTTTGATAGTTTTTGATGCTAGGGCACCAATTCTAAACAATTCATATGAAATTAAAAATTAGATGGGTTTAACACATAGTAATTTTGATTAGTTAGAATTATCGAAAAGACACCTTAACATTAGTACGAAGCTAATTAGAGTACTTAGAACTAGAGAATCGGCACTTCCATTTCCTGACCAAGAATCGACTATCCAATTTACATGGAGAAAATAAAATAGAAGTACCATCGGAGCAGCGGTATAAAAAAAAGTCGACCTGAAATGAGAGAACGCAGTAGAGGGCAAAATAATTATTTATTATGTACATTTTAAGTTTTCTGTTAAAGTTACGTGCTCGAGGAGGTGACTATAGCATATTGAAAATTGTCGACAGAGCAGTAAGCTTAGATATAGATAATTTATACATTCTGCGCAAAAAAAATCTAGGTAATGTGAATAAAAATAATTGACTTTTGCTGGTATGCGGTACTATACGCCCAACGACTATAGAAATTATCTGTAGCAAGCAAAAGAATTTTGATGATAGGTCCATGTGACCCAAGTTTGGGTTGAATTTAATCTATTGGTATTTAATTTATGTTGTATGTAATTAAATTTAAGATTTGTTCGATTGTGATAACTCCCCCGCTACTTTGCTCAAATATTGAACATTAAGAATGAACTAGAACATATGGCAATGAAGAGCTAAGCTAGAAGGCATTTCACTTTTCTACAGTATGGAAACTACACAAAAATTGTCATATGTTCGATACACAGTCTGTGTTTATATTAATCATACGCCATGCGACCCTGGATTATCCTATTTCAAGATCATTTTCTTGTCATATAACCCATTTGTTGAAGTATTACACACTGTGCAAAAATCTGTGTAAACTTTCTGGTACCTTTGCCCAGTATCTTACCCTCATTGTACTACTCATAATCATATAACAATCAAGTTATAAATAGGAAAATTTTATTGAAACCGGATACAAGATTTTATACTGATATTTAGAATCAAAATAAGGCTCATTTGATTAGTCATTTTTTTAACGAACTTCCACACCTAAGCGTAAGTGTGGAAGTCGGTAAATTAGAGGTTATACTGTACTGCAGAGATTTTTCCAAACTATGAAAGAGAAGATAAGACAAGGATATAAGATTTTCGCATGAATTACATTCTTTCTTGGACTTTGCAGTTAAATCTAGGAGTTCATGGTGAGAAAAATTACTCATTGAGTAGTTGGGCATCCATAGGGTTAAACCCATTCAAAGCAAAACTTGAAAGTCTTGAGGTGCTCACAATCTTTATTTAAGAGCCCCTAATTTCTGATATATACTCAGGAATACACCTGAAATGCGCTATGTTTATTACCTAGTGATACTCAGTAAATTTCTCTCTCCTCGCTCGATGAGATATCGAGAGTAACTCAGTCGCCGGGAAATTTTATAAAACGTCCGAATGAGTTCTCAATGGGTTATCACTCTGAATTTTTTGTCAAGTTTACTGGGCTTGCAAGGTTGCTTTACCAAGAGTCAAGTAAGGTTTAGTTTGACTTAAACAAACTAAACCCAAGTATATTTAACTAGTCAATGCAGAGAAGGGAACCCAAATGTTTTTTTGTGTACAAGCTTGGATAGTTTCTGGTGACAAGTGCATTCAAACGGTTAAATGAATGTTCACTATGCTACATTACAACTTGTAACTAAGGTTCAGCCGTGAAAAAAGTGAACAAATTGATTATCACGTTGTATCCCATTCTTGGAAAGTTTACCTCGCTCTTACTTCAGCATGTGATTTTACTGTCACTTTGGGTATAAATGATGGTTAGTTGTCATTCAAGACATTAAGGCATAAAATGTTGATTATCTATGATAACATCATAGTACAAATAGACCAATATATCATGGCGGTTTCCTACAGAAGAGCAACCAGTATATTGAAATCACCTAATAACTAGCAGTATTTGAGCTTGCTCTTACAAAAAGCAATGGATATGGATTGTACTAGCAAGTACTATGCAGAAAAGAGTTTTCTGACTCATTTGCAGAGCCCTATATTATGCAATCCGGTGTCTTTACTCCGGAGTCAGATTTTTATTTTGAAATTTGAATGGTGAGAGTAATTACAAAAAAATAAGAATTCCAATATTTTGCCAAAACCTACAATGCGCAGAATGAAGATTTCCCATAGGAAAAATACCGAGGAGAATGAGAATAAAGGGAGCTGGCAACAAGGTACAAAGTAAACAGTAGGAGTTAAAAACATAATGTTAAAGTACCTTCTTCTACAGTTTCTATGGAATTAAATCAACTTCAATTCTTAATCAAAGTTAATGCTTGAATTTTTGGTAGACATATATGTTAAAAAATCACCCCTGTGACTCATTCACCCTTTGCACTCGGCAATTGTTGAAAATGATGATGGATTTACATAGGTTTCCAGCTTTTGGACACAGATTCGTTGAGATATATGTAAAGATTCATTAACACAGGTTTAACATATGGCAATGAAGCTTTCAAGAGTATAAATTCTTGAATACCTAAGCTAACAAGCTGAAAACTTTGATGGAATCGAATAAAATTGATAAACTTACGTGCTTTTGAGACAATATTGAACGATTTTGTGCTGTAGTAGAAATATTTTCTTAATCACGTTCTTCGTTTGGTAAAAAAGCACTTCTTAATCAGTTTCTTTATATCCTAAAAACATGGATATTTCTCATACGATGTTAGCGACAGAACTTTCATAATAAACATTCAAAATATTCATATTTTGTTATTGAGCAAACCTATACCCCCCGAGCCATTATCTACACCATTCTCTCTTGTTTCTAGATGAAAACCGAGATTCCTGTTCCAAAACTAGTTTCCTCAAAATAAATCAAAAGCTCTTTTCGAAAACTTGTTTGATTTTTTCATGAAATAAATGAAAATCTCCTTTCCAAAACTTGTTCTCTCGATATAAATCCAAATTTCTTTTTTTTCGAACTGGTTCCTACTTTTGTTCAAATGAATTTAAACCCTTTTTGCAACACCTGCTATTGTATCTTTCCAAATAAATCCAAATGTTTATATACTAGTGCCATTAATTTCTTCTTATTTATTGGTTTATTAAGTTGCAAATTTTATTTCAGAAAATTTAAACTAGAATAATTGCTAGAGTCAATCACGAGTTAGTGGTTCTTGACTTCTGAGGCAATTAAACATATTCTCCATACTTCAGGCTTGTCTTTCACTTAAGTGTTTCTTTTTCAAAGTAAGATGTTGTGTTAGAATGCTTAACGGTTAGCTATGGCATTTCATAACGGCTAGCTATATCAATGAATAGTGATCAAGTCATCCAAACTATGTCTGCTTATTACGATATTGCAAATATAAGTAGTACACTTGGAGCACCTACAATACTTATGAGTCGGTGACGTGTCGTGAAGACAAGTTCTACAGAAAGTAAGCTAAGGACAAACTTGCGCAACATAATTCCTCAGCTATGGAAATGGCACCAATACAAAAACTAAAACCTTAAATTGACTCATTTTTGGCGGGATAGCAATACAAAAAACCTCTGAACCATGAGTTAAGCAAAGGGAGAGATACATAAACAAAAAAAAAATCTATTAGAAACAAGAGGATTATTTTAGAATGCATGGACGCCCAATGATCATCTCCTAGTTCCTAGCTCCCTCTAATGATTTGAATACTAAGTATAACAGGGAAGAACCATTGTGTAGCAATGAAAGAGCTGAGTTTAGAAACAGCCTAGCTGGAGCAAACTATGACGTTTCTTAGAACAAAGCTTTAGTACCTGCCACTTCCTTCAGTAGCTGGTTATGCAATGACCTCTAGACCTATTTACAAAAACCACATCGAGCTTATTTTAGGCAGAGAAATTAGGCGAGTTTCAGATCTTTTAATAGGATAATGAAGATCCTCGAGTAGAAGACTCTCTACTCCAGGATGAAAAATATCGCGTATCTAGGTAGATTGATCTAGAGTGTTCTTCTTTATCTCAAACATGGACCATAAAATTGAATCGCTAATAGCTCGGTCCCAGTTAATATATCAAAGGCCTATCGATAATTTATAGCACATCTCCACAGTCCTGGCACCCTAGTCCACACAGGGATAAAAGTAAATCCCCGAGAGAATACTTATCGATCCGAAGCATCTAACACATAAAATATGTAAAGTAAACGCATTCTGAGATGACTTAGTTTCTTTAGAAATAAATCTTCAAAATAAATTAACCTCTCGCCGAAACTTCAAAGTACCACATAAATGTAAATCTTTCCGAATTGAAAATTTCTTAGTCCCTTTTGATCTATCGACTTCTTGTAGTGCAGTTCATCCTGAGTTTTAGATTATTTTCTTTTCTGAAGGCTTAAGTCATGAGAATATGTTGATAATAGTTTACAGTTTAACTCCAACTTTTTCAGTAAAGTGTGGATACAAATTTTTATATAATAAATAAATCTATATCCTTAGTTACTTAAGCAAGTTCCAACAATCTCTTCAGATAGAATTCAGTTACCACACGTAATTAAGTGAGATTATGTATTAGAGGAAATGTAGAAACAACCTATTACCAAATGGTGTGAAAATCTCTCAAATGGCGTCTTATAAAACCAAACAATAAATGCATAGATTTAGAACAGATTCGTTTTCCAGCGGCATCAAAATTAACGAAAGAGAATTGAAGCTAAGGCTACATAATAATTAGATCTTGAGAAGAACGAGCAAATATTATAATAACCATGGACGTATGAAGATTTAACTATTTTCTCTTAGACTAAATCAATGCATTTCTGCATCGGTAACGTAAGTAGTAATTTAATACGTAATTTACTGTGACATGATTTCTTTCCCGTAAATGAACTACTTAGTTGTGATTTACACCACTCTTCTACACTCAAGACACTGATTTTCCACGTTAAGAAACATGGGTCGTTATTATAACGTTATATAGTTCCCATTTTAAAGACTCAGCTCTATTAAGAAAATGTTAACAAGAAAATATTCAAATAAAAACATACTCCATCATATTATGCAGATTTAAAAGATTCTACGTCTTATTGCTTAAGCTCTAATTTGGCACCTTCCAAAGCCATAAAAATCTGCTGAAAACTGCCACTTAACTTAGATGTCAATTCATTAGCAGGTGTCTGTAATGGTTGAACTAATTGGTTCATCTGTTGTGTTAAAACAGATACCGTTTGGGAATGAAACAAATCGTGAACCTGTCTGTCTGGATCCGAAACACTTTGCTCCCCAGATTTTTCCAAGACTTTAATTAAAGCATTCAGCTCTTCGATCTCTAGCCATATATTACGATTAATCTTATGCTGTTCCTTAAGAAATCCACCTACAACTCGCAAATCCTTCCAGGGTAAGATCTCCAGTGCAACAGGAACTTTCTCCTCCTCTTCAGATTGGAATGCAATGTTCTTCCTTAAATTTGCCATATTAGTCTTTACTAAGGCTTTAGGTAGGAAAAGATCCGCAAAAGAGAGATTGCTTTCCTCTGATTTTTCTCCAGTGAAAACAAGCAGCATGTTTTTTCCTTTGAAGAACCTCTTTGCGTTATCTATATGGTCGAGTGTAGTATCTTGTGTATAAAACTTAGTAGCTGCATGAAAAGTTGTATTTTTTACGTTATGACATTCGAATCCATGTTCTTTTAACATTGCGCGAAAGGCCATGTCATCTTCTCTTTTCAAGTCATGAGTTCTAGCAACCAAAGTAAGTGGACTTGAGTTTATTTTTTCTGCTATAAATTTTGCCCGCAGCTGTTTTCTCCCAAATTCATTCATTTTTGCCAATTCCTTCTGTGTAAACTTAAGTTCATTACTAGCTTGGCTTGTCTGAAGTGAAAACGATCTTTTTGGCAATGAGCAACCAACTCGTTGAAAAACCTTTTCGAATATCATTTTCGTTTGGTTATATGGCCAAACATTTTCGGTAATGACCGATAACGCCGGTAAGTTCCTATCGGAACAGTTATTTTGAGTCTGCAAAAGTTTTTTTTCACAGAGAAAAAAGCAACTGAAAGATATTAATGAAATATGCTTTAGTAAGATTAAGTTTTAGGCATCTTTGAGGACACAGTTCAATCAGCTATTTTTGAGTTTTTGCAAGCCAGTTGTCATAATTTGGATCATATAGGAAATCTTTCTCATTACAAAACATGCAGTCAACAAGAAGGAACAGAAATATAAAAACTGCTACTGTGATCTAAAAAGTAAGAAAATCTGTCATGAGAAAAGACTGATATTTTGCTCAAAAGCTAGTGCCAAAGTAGAAAACAAATGTGAAAGTATTTACGAAGGATACATAGACATCCAAAGATACCGAAAATGCCAGCGTGATAAATATAAGCAGCAACATTAGTTGACAGTAGCGTCTGCAATTCATACCGAGCGCAAACAAGAGCAACGCCATCCTCACTTTTTTCTTTTTCTGTTTCTTGTTATGGGAATCAAGACTTCACCCAAAATATAAGCGGCTTGCAACATCGGTATTCTAAAGTTTGAGACGTTGAAAATACCAGAAGAGAAAACCGTTAAGTTAAGTCTAGACAAAGATGCATATAAAAAGGTTGAAAGTTGTTGGATTCAAGTCTTATGGTAAAGAGGTTATTCTAGAGGACTTTTCTGACGGGTTGAATGCAATTATTGGGAGGAATGGAAGTGGGAAGAGCAATCTCTTCAGGGCTATTCAATTCGTGTTGTGTGATGCAGAATACAGCAAACTAGGAGACGACAAAAGAAAAGCAGTAAATCTATGACTTCTTTTTTTATTGTAGCTCCTGCATGAGGATTCTGGTGACATGGCCCATTATGCTATGGTTGAAGTGACTTTTGATAACTCTTCTGGGAGGTTTGCCAGAGTTAGCACTGAAGAAGTTGTGTTAAACAGAACCATAAGCCTTCAGAATGATAGCCTGCGATTAAATGGAAAAGCTATTAAAAGAACCGAGCTGGAAAATCTTTTGAAAGCCTCAGGATTTGCCTCCGAAAATCCATATTATATTGTAGAGCAAGGAAAGGTCAATAGACTCTGTCTAATGAGCGATGCCCAGAGAATGGACTTGTTGAAGAAAATTGCTGGAGCTTCCGACTTTGAGAGAAACAGAATCAAAATAGAAAAGGAGCATGATGAACACAAGGAAGATCTACAAAGAGTTGAGGAAAAGATAAGTGCGATGGACAGGAAGCTAAGTCAGCTAAAAAAAGAAAAAAAAGAGCTTGCGCAGTTTCAGAAACTGGAGCAGAAGCGATTAGCCTTGAAATATTTGCTTAACGAAGAAGAGTTTGGAAGGTCCAACAAGAACATCCAGGCATTAAGTGAAGAGGAGTTTGAAATAAGGGAGTTTCTCAAAGATAATAATCTCGAACTTGTCTCCTTTGAAGAGAAAAAGGCAGAACTGGGCGAAAAGATCCCTGCAACTGACCAGCAGTTGAAGGAAAATCAAATTGCAAAGGATACTCTTGTCAAACGACTGCAGGAAGCTAGAAAAGAGGAAGGTGCACTGAAAGTTCGCACCCAGGATTTAGAAGAAACTAAGCAGCGAAACAATGAAAAACTCATCGAACTGAGGGAAGAACTCAAAGAAGTTGAAAGCAGTGAGAGTGATTTGCAGAATGAGATAGCCCTAGAAAATCCAGTATTGGATTCACTTGTTGCGAAAGAGACGGAGCTAAATGCACAGAAAGATAAACTCGAAGTTGTCATAAATGGATTGCAGGAGAAGAAGGGCAGAACCCAGCAGTTTAGAAATGAGAGACAGAGAAATAAACATTTGAAGAAGGAAATAAGCTCATTAGAAGAATCCTGTAGGCTTATGGAGAAACACATTGAAGTTGCGCAAGAACAGCTTGCAGGTGCAACAAGAAGCTTAGAAGAGTTGGAGTTGAAGCGAAAGCAGGGCGACCAAATCCTTATTGCTAAGCGACAGGAGCTGGCCGAAGTAGACGCTCAAATACTTAAGGAGAGAAATAAGCACATTGATCAAAGCAATAAGAGGAAAGAATCAAGAGCAACTGTTCAAAGACTGAAGAAAGAAAAAACCAAAATTGACGATACGTTATCCATATTAAGAAAGAAATTTAATAACTCAATAGGTGTACGAAAAAGCATTACCATAAAGGCCGTGCTGGAAATCATAGGAGAAATGAGTACAAAAAAAATTGGGAAGGTCTATGGGCCTGTATATTCTCTACTTCAAGTGAGGGGCTCTATAGAAGACAAGGCAAGTGTGTTCAAGGCTTTGGAACAGACCGTTGGCCCACAACTGTCTAAAGTTGTCTGTGAGAATGGGGCGACCGCAAGTTCAATTATCAAACTAATGAAGCAAAGGAGATTACCCCCTTTAACTTTTGTGAATTTGGACTTTCTAGGTAAAAGGTTTCATAAGAAATCTCTCGACGGCAGAAACCCCGTGTTGAAGGGCTTAGACAAACTCTTGAATCATGCTGAATTTGGCAACAAGTGCAAATCTTTAGGACAATTAGTTGAGTTTGTCGATCAAGGCCTCGAGACAGCTCTCAAGCCTCTGTTACTTTCACTGTTTGGAAAAATTGTGTACTATTCTGGTGATAACATGGAGCATGTAGCAGAGTTTTGCTCTCAGGAAGGCATAAAAGCAAAGCTAGTTGACCAGCATGGAAGCATTATGGAGCAGACAGGCTTCGCCAGCGGTGGATCTTCATCTTCATCAAATAATAAACTAGCTATGCTTGAGAAAATGAAAAAATTGGAAAACAAAGCCACTAAAGTATCCAAAGAGATTGATGAAGAAGGACGACTTCTTGATAAGTATTCGCAAGAAATAATGGAAATTCAGAATTCTAAGGATGATTTGGTGATTAGTCGAAAGGAGCTTCTTGCCGAACTTGATTCGAATTTTGGGTTAGAGTATAAGAAACAGTTGAATACCAGCATCTCTGAAACAACAAGAGCATCAGATAAGGCAAAAACCCAGATCGATAATTATAGAGCAAGACTAGCTAGACTTCAAGAGCAAGTAGTAGCACTTTCAGCCGAGAAAGAAAAGCCGTTCAACAAGAGTCTATCGGATAATGAGGTAGAAGAGCTGCTATCTACACAAGGAAAGTTAAAAGATATTATTGTTGAGTTAGAGAGAGCTCAGGAGAAAACTAGGGAACAAAAACTGAAATGCACCAATCTTGAGTATGAGTTGACGCTAACACGAAGTGAATCTAAGGCTGTTCTAGAGGAAAAGATCAATAAAACTCAGCGGGAAAATTTTGAACTTGAAAGTGGCCTTTCTCGAGGAAATGAGTTAGAAAGGCTGGATGACTTACACGAGATTGCCCTGAAATCAGCAGAAGAATTGGCCGAAGCTGAACTCACAATCGATAAACTTCTGCAGTTACAAGAATACCATAAACAAGAAGATGAAAAAGTTTCAGAGGAAATTACAAAGTTACATAAGCGCATAACAGGGGAGGAACAGCGACTAGCTAGACTTGAAGCTAAACTTGATCTTGAGAAAAAGAAAAAAGAAGGATATAGGAAGCAGAGGGAGCACATGTCAATAGTTGCTCGAAGGTTTGATGAGAGGTTAAATAAGCTGAGCAGAAGTGAGCTTATGAATCAGCTTAAGAGGGTATCCAAAGATTTGGATCGATTTCCAAACGTGAATCAGAAAGCTCTAACTCAGTTCGAAGCCTCATCTACTGAAAAGCAGAACTTGGATGAGAGAAAGCAGAAACTCGAAGAATCTTTGGAAAAGATTGACTCGTATATAGACAAAGTGGAAAGAAAGAAACACTTGGATGTGCACAAAACATTTCGTAGAGTGAGAACTAACTTTGCCAAAGTCTTCTCTGAGCTTGTTCCAGAAGGCTGGGGAGAGTTGCAAATGCTAACACATGAAGGAGAAAAAGGTTTAAAGGATGAAAGCGACGACAGTAACCTTGATTTGAGTGACACGGATGACTCTGACCAGGAGACGGGAATAAACATCGATAACTATATTGGCGTTGCTCCTAAGGTATGTTTTCGCCAAGGTCAGGGGAACTCGTCAGGTGCCGGGGAAAAACGAATGAGCCAACTGTCAGGTGGGCAAAGAGCGCTCGTTGCTATATGCCTAATACTTGCTATCCAACGAGTTGATCCTGCCCCTTTCTACTTGTTTGATGAGCTCGACCAAGCCCTAGATGAGAAATACAGGGAAGCTGTGGCTAATTTATTGCATAAGCAGAGCAAAGGTGAAGTGGAGGGCGATGATTTGTTTGAACCTGTCCCTGTTCAGTTCATCGTTACCTCTTTTCGACCAGAGCTTGTCCAGGCCTCTGACAAGATCTTTGGTGTTAATTTTGGAGGTGAAGTTGGTTCGGTAAAAGATCTTGAACATAAAACTGGACTTGAATTTATTAAAACCATTAACGAGGAGCAGGAGGCCATTGAAAACCAGGAAAACAGAGCTAGAAGAACCTTAGAGGGACAGATTGAAGAATGATAGTTGTATGTTGTGTACTATTATTTTGTTTCGTTTTTCTGTGATCCAAGTATTACTGTGGTAAGAGCTGCAATCATGTATTTACTTGGTTCCTTCCGTTCGTCTTCGCATAACATAAGCACCGCCATAAGCACAAATATAGCTCCTTTTCTCCATCCGAACTTGTTTAAGAAGAGCACTTTGTTGGGGAACGTGGCTTTATTGGAATACCTCAACATCCACCTTCTCGGCTAAGATTCACTGTAACTAAAAACTTTAAGGATAATATCTAATTGTTTAAAAGTTCAATTCAACTAAGTAAACAGATGAGCAACCAAGCAACTATTGACCAGTTCATTTGTTTCAGAATTGAACTTATTGACTTCGCTGTGAGGATGTGCTTCTGCTGGTAGTACTCCCCCAATTGAAAACGATATGTCATCTATAGCAGGTTTAAAACTGTTACATTGGGTAGTTCATTACCTCTACTAGAACAAGAATGCAAATGATATTCTAGCGAAGTTTCATTGTTCTACGCTAAAAGGGTAATGAATTAGCTAAAACAATCAACCCCTTTGTGTGCCCTATCTCAGCTGCACCCCTACAGACTAGGAGCTTAGTAATTTTTATCAAAATTAAAAATTGGAGCGACACCACACGGTCTCCAACTATTGAGTTATGAAACAAGTTCATTGTTGAACATACGCTCAAGTATTTTCACATATCTTTATCATTTTTGTTGTAGTTGGGAAGTTTAAATCAATCTGTATGGTAGTGGTGGTATATTTAATGGCAGTTGGCAAGGGCAAGGTTCAACATAAGGGGGTGGCAATGTGGAACAGAATGTAAGACTGTTTCTATGGTACTTAGGTATCTCGTCTCCCTTAACCGGAGAAGAGCCTAGATGACCATACTGCCCTTGAGCTGTTGGCCAACACAGCATCATAGAATGATTTTCAAAATGGTTGTTGCAAAATTAGATGCTGGTCTTGCTTCATGGCTGTTGAAATAAATGCGATGTAATACTTTTGAAACTTCTCTCGAAGCATCCCCCTGTGAGCTGGTTCTGCATTTGCGCCAATTACTTGTTTGGAGTTAATTAGATGATTTGAACTATTTCAGATTTGGTTTATAGTGTTGTACTTAGAGGTGCAAAGTGTGCCCTAGCTCAGTATATGTTTACTCGGACGTTTGAAGAATTTCTCGATGGACTAAGTTAGTTTGAGTAGATAGCGACAGTACACTGAGCGAGCAGAAAACGAGTAATGAGAAACTAATTGGAGATTTCAGTAGAATTGAGTTAGTATGTAGGGTTCCATGACTGATTCTTCAGGACTAAAAAAACTCCAAAAATTTGCTTTGAGGAATTTCGAGTTTGAAGAAGCTCAATGTCTCAATGAAAAGACCCCTCACTTGGTACCCTGGTTCTAGTGCAGATACTAGCATTTCAAATTTATTAATAATGAGTATTGAAAAAAAAATGAAGGTAACAGGAGATTTCCATAATAGTTTTTAAATCCAATCCATGGATAGGCACAGATACCACGCACTAAAGTATTGAGTGGGAGCAAATATGTACTTTTTAGGGGCATATAGTTATGACATGACAGGAAACTAAAGCTCTTCGAGCAGTGCCATATGGTTTTTGCTCTTAGTTAGTTGGTTAGATTCGAGATCATAATATCTGCTACTATTCTTCCTATTTGATCATTATGTAGAGCACATGTATCTGACGATCAAAAATACGCTACCCCGACTAGAGATTCTATGAACAGAAATATTCATTTTCTTGTACCTATGGATCTTTTTGGGAGCCAAATTTTACTTTTTATGACTTTTTCTTTGGGTTTTCTTCATCCCCACCCAGTACGTAGTGCTTATTTTCTTAAACCAAAAAGAGGTCAACATGAGCAGTAAGGGCGCACAATCTATGGATTCTAGATAATTTTTACAAAGAAATGGGAACTCAAGACTGGTTTGGACTGTTACCGTTTTCCTGTTTGTTTGCTATATAGTTGTGCTTTCTTTATATGCAAATCATGAATGATTTCAGGGGAAGTGTTTTGAACTCCCTTGTGGCTGATATTAAAATTCCCTATCTCTATAGTAGCCGTATATTTAATTTTCTGTACATACTTTCTTATACTGTGAACAACTTTGACTGCCATCAACCAATTTTTTGCATTATATGCTCTTGAACTCGACAGATCATTCTACTAGGGCTCACATCATGCAAAACTATGCTCTAAAACTCTTGGAAAGATTTGAGATTCACTATAAAACCAAATTTAGAATTTAGTAAAAGCTCTTGGAAGCTTTTACAATAAAGAAATAAGTTTACCGGCTACATCCAGTAGAAAATCATAAACTTACTGCGGATTATGAGGTCAAAATTCAATATCTCTTTCAAAAATCAGGAGTTTCCTCAAACCAACAAATCATTGTTCACTATTTTTTGTGACACTTACTATTTCCGTGGTTATTTTTTACTCAAACTCACCCTGGGGTTCTTGTAATCACAGATCAATCTATGTCTTACGTGACCGTCCCAATAAAATGATCTTATAATCAACACCTTCTCTATGACCTTAAATGAAACTGTTTCAGGAAGCCAAATATTCAAATTAGTTTGATAATTTTACACCATGAGGAGCTCACCTAGAATTGATCATTTTTCTAAGTACCTTTGCGGATACTAAATTACTGAATCAGGGACATGCTTAGTCCACACCCGTAGTCAAGACGAGCACTAAGGTTCCGAAGGTTTTAAATAGAGATCATGTTAGCTGCTGCAGCTAATTATATGTACCTTAGATAAATCATCATTTAGTCTTTTCGTATCACCTGGCATCTAATTAGATGCATTCGTTCGATGTTTGCTGGTCGACCCATTTTAAGGAAGTAACGTGCTCAACTAAAAAGCTCAGTTAAAGATCACAATGGTCCAATGATATTATCACTGAATTCTTAGATATTACTTAAAGTTTCTAGGGTAAATTATGCGGTTCTTCTGCTTACTTTTTATTTAAAATCTTGAAGGCTACTATCAAGTATATTTACATAAGAATTTCTAGCTATTATTTGGTTCTTATGACTGATCATTCTTGTGATTGGTTTAAACAATGAAACAAGAGCGAGCTTATATTTTTTCAATGAATCTCCATAATTATCATTTTCAGTTGGTGTTCTGACTGTTTAGCCCTTTGTCTATAGTTTTGGAATTGAATTTATTACCGGGATAGTTTCTGTTGGGTAGAACCTGGGTTATAACATCACTATTCTATGCTATTTAACAATTTAGTAGGTAACTCAGAGTTTTTCCAAATAGTAATAAATCTACAATCCGAGGTCCATTGAACTGCATTTTAATTAACAGACACTCAAATTCTCTATTATACATCTCGGTTCTTTATATAACTACTACTTTACCATTTTGTACGACGATATATTAAGGTGCCTGATTCAAGGTACTGCCAATTCCTAGAAGACATCTACATAGTTATCAAAGATGTGGAGTTATGAGTTAGAAGTGATACAGTGTTGATAATCTCTTTTCAGAAATAAATTAGCCAGTTAAGAAGTCAACCGGACTCTTATTGAAATCCTTGATTTGACTTCCTTTTATTATAGTCGATAGTCGCAAATGTGCTTATTAGAGATTAGAAACCTGATTGTACTGGAATACCTCTTCCTTTAATTACTTCACTTCTTCGGTTGGCAGGGTGGTAATTTTATGTTAACAGAACTCGTTTTTCACATAGACATTTGTGGTAGTTTAAAAATTTTGTACCGTACCCTCCTCCAGGGAAGCATTTAATGCTGTATACCTTATCTGTAAGGATAGAAACTGTTTATAGTGTCACTCTCCTTGATATCATGTTTACGTTATGTAACACCAAGAAGTGTTAAGTAAGATTCATAATTCTGCATAGTTGCCTTTGACTCATATGAAAAGAATGTGGGACTCGACAAGGAACTAAATATAGTTAGAAACTGAAAGCATATTAACTATGTTATTTTTTTGATGGTCTCCGCCGTCACTTGTTGTATCGCGATGGTATTTCACTTCTAGATGATAACACCTTTCTTAGTTCTTTAGAAACCACTATTCATACTCGCTACGATAATCTACGAAGTGGGACCAAATTAGCTTCAAATATGGATTTCTTTATTTATCCATGCCTTTATCTTCAATGCTGTTAAACACCCGCACAAATGGAGAACTTTCGCAGGAATATGGACAGACTTTATAAACACCTCAGAACAGCTTGAAACAGAGCGCGCGTATTTGATCCATGGGCTTGAGTAAAAGCTGCTCAAAGCATATGGCTTCTAAAAAGCACAGAATATTTATAAAAGGAACAATGCTATTATTTTACCACGTAACTTTGCGTGCAATAATGTTAGTGGATGATTTTTCCATCTTTGATATTCTTCGGTGCTCAGGCCTTATAGCATAACTATGTAAAATGGCTTCATGCTCGGTCGTTAACAATATTGTTATATATATATATATATATCAATATATGCATATATGCATATATATTGGAACAAATATAATTTTCATATGAGTTAGCGCTTGGAATTTGAAAACACTGGAATGAACCTTCAGAGTCTAACCCTTTCCTGGTAAGTAAGTTGGGAAAATACTCTGTGTATTTGTCCCTTGAGTTATTGGAATGAGTTTGATATCTTCCTTGGAATCATTGTAGGTTGTTAATGTTCTTTTTAAGTCATGTATCAGTCTTGCGTTCTAAAATTACAGGTAAGATTTCTTATCACTCTAAACTGGAACTGTCGCGCTACAATTTTTGAAATATAACTTACTGTTACGATCGCTAAGAAACGTCTACGGGTTGGGAAGTTTACGGTAACAACGGTAAGCAAGACAAGACAATAACTTACACTGGTCCATAAATTATTCCACGAACTGATAATATTCGTGAACCATATCTCGATGACGGATTTTTTTCTTTATTTATAACTTATATATTTTGAACTAAAAACCATATGTGGCCATATTCTCACAGGAAAAAATTACCTGTACTGCTGAGATATATAAAGAATCCACCAGTACTAAGCAAATACGTGCAAAACTCTGCACGTAAAAATTCGGTTTGTTCGTGCTAAGAATATTTCTGCATTTTTACTTATGGCAAGTTTTTCTTTGTTCACCCTACCCTTTTCTTGTTAATATTTGACTAGAGTTATTTGTCTTTAGTTTTAAGTGTGAAGAAAAAAATGAGTCAGATGAAACTACTAGAATAGCGGAACGTATCACTGCTTATCGAGCTTCCCAATAACTTTCCACTTATTTCATTTAATGAAAAAGCCTCTATTTTGTTTATCGATCTTGACAATAAACATATGAGTCATAAACTTACCGTTACTTATTATGAATAATGACAGGAAAAAGAAACCTTGAATACATGTGTGTGTTCGAAGTTGTACCAATGCCATGAGTTAAACGTTTAGCTACAAAATTTGTTGTAGCAGATTTGAGTTTAAGTACTCGTTCTAGTTGAAAACTTGCTAAAACGTAGTCTTTAGCCCTCTACTATGTACACATTTAAATTATTCTCGAACCCCAAGTCTAAAATTGAAAAATATATTTATTGAAGTAAGTCCCTATAGATCGAACAAAATATTTCGCTCTAAGGAACTAGAATAGGTCACACCGAAGACCCCTTTTTAATATCAGCAAGATTTGAGATTTGGCTTCAGCTCAGATAAAATGTGTTTAAAGAAAAAACTGAAATGGAACTTTACAGAATAAATCGTCACATGGCTTTCCAAACACAAGTAGGTTCATTTAACTCACTTAAAAGGCAAGATGTACATGATATAGCATTTTAAACTTAATTTGCGCTCAAGAAATATAGCGCCATCATTGGAGGCGCCATGAGAAAAAGTTTGGTAGTACTTTATTTTCCAGTTCACTAGCAGCAAAGATTATAATTGTGCCCACAACCGAAAGCTCTCCCCAACTCCTAAATTTAGAGTTGGGTGTTAATTGGCTCATATCATTTTTTTGCGTTTGATCAGAGAGGTCTGTCGTCTCTTCATAAACATAAAATTCTTAAACTACGAGCTCCCGAGGCAAAGAGGTGGATTGTGCTACCAATTAAGACCAGAAGCTACACACTTTTAATAACAGTTCTTAATATTGGGGGCTGAGGGGGGCTTCAAAAAATTGTATACAGTTTAACTAACTTAATATGCTAAGATACCTCTTAGAAACCTTTCTGAGAACTCCAGTAATGACAGAAAGAGTTTTCTTGAAGAGCCTTAGGGCAAATCCAATGATTTTAAAATTTTCGCTAGCAATTGTCTTTTATTTGGATCCGCTAAAAAGATTATGCCTAAGATACTCACCAGAACCATGATTCTAGAAAAATAGCACAAAATTCCTGCATCTTTATTTGCTAAAGACACCTCTCCAGCTCTGATGGTTGAACGAAATAAAATATTGACGGGCGATGGTCATTTGAATGATCTTATGTAATGATCTTTCAAAGGTTAAGACATATGACCCATATTTTGAAATAGTGTTCAAAAGTGCAATAAAGAAATTTTTTGTTTCAGAAGTACAAAAAGAAACTAGTTAAGGTAATTGGAAACTGGTGTACTAGAAGCAGAAAACAGATTCTCAATTAAAAAAAAATATTATTCCATCAAGGGAAATAAATATGTTTTCTGATATCTAAAGTATTAAAGTTTCATATAATCATATAGACAGGTTGAAATATACTATCAAAGACCATTAACCAATTTCCACAGAGAATATCCCTAAACTTTCACAATAAACATAATAATATACTATAATTTAAAAGAATATAGATATTGTTAACCATATAGTTTTCACTTTTAAGTTATATCTTTCTTCTGATATTTTAATTCTCTTTATATTTATAATATATAAACATTTGTATTCATTTCTATGTACAAACTTTTGTTTTCAACTGAAATAATTCATCATTTACCCAAAAAAAATGCTGAATATTTACGGGAAAAGTTATCCCGTGATCTTGTATTATAACTCTCGACAATTAACTCTCATATCTCGATTAATTTGTGTTTAAATTCTCCTTACGCTTATGAATTCCCGATAGTTTTATTCTTCACAATGTGTTACTATTGAACCAATCAAAAAAGATCGTACAACCTATCATATTCGGTGTCCGTTAGAAAGAAACAAAACCTAACTAGAAACTATCATGTCTAAAACTATTCTAATCAGTGCTATCGCTGTTGGTATTATACATGGGCGAATCTTACAAGAAGAATACGATTATGAAGATCCAGAATCTTGGGTAGATTCTTTTCCAACTTGTGGTGGTGACGCTCAAAGTCCTGTTGACATCCCTGCAGAAGAATTCTATACAACCGCAAACTTCGTTCAAGTTGCGAACTTCTCCATGGTTTATGGAACTGAAACTCATGTAGAGCTGGAAAATAAAAGAACTACGGTTGAGCTTGTATATGCAGATAGTGGAATCAGTTTGGCAGGAGCAGAAACATTAGCTAACTTAGTAGGTAGATCCACAGTTGACGATAATCACTACACTTTGCAGCAGGTACATTTCCACTGGGGTGAGGACTCATCTCAAGGAAGTGAACATACTGTAGATGGAGAATCTTTTCCAATGGAAATGCACATGGTTTTTTACAATGATGGGGTTTATGCAACTTTCGACGATGCTTTTGCAGCTTCTGATGGACTTCTGGTTATTGGAGTGTTCTTTGAAGAAGATGGTGGTAATGATGTCAAAGATGACATTATGGAAAATATCATTTCAGCATTGACAGATGATTTTGTTGCTAATTCAACCGCAGAGGTAGAGTTTGATTTGGAGGCGCTAGTTGAAGATGTTGACTTTAGCTCGTATTATTTGTACCCTGGAAGCTTGACAACTCCACCTTGTTCCGAAGTTGTTACTTGGGTGGTTTTGAAGGAGCACATTCATGTTTCGGCTGACGTCTTGGAGGCGTTCCGCACTGTTAATGCTGAAGAGGATACTCTAATTGGACACAACTTTCGACCTGTACAAAATGGACATGCGAGACCAATTTTAGATAGTGAACAAAATAGATATACCGTAGTATCCAACCTTCCGACTTCTTACGATTATTCAGAGGCTGGTGATAACTGGGTCGAAGAGTACGACATTTGCTCAGGGTTCCAACAGTCACCAGTTGACTTTCCTCTTGAGAACGATTTCCGTATTTCTCTAGGTGAAACCGAGCTAGACTTTGCAAGGGCATTTGAGTTCTCATATGAATCTGAACATGAAGAGATAGAGTTTGAAAATCTCGGCAACACTGTGGAACTATTCTATTCAGGACAGGAAATGGGCCTTATTGATGCAGATAAGCTTCTTAAACTTGTAGGAAGATTTCAATCTGATGGAAACAAATTCGTTCTGCAACAGGCTCACTTTCATTGGGGTGAAAACGACTCCGCAGGAAGTGAACACACGGTTGGAGGTAGAGCTTATCCTCTGGAAATGCATCTGGTGCATTATAATGAAGGCAGATACGGAAGCTTGGCAAACTCTGTAGATCAACCAGATGGATTACTTGTTGTTGGAATATTCTTTGAAGAGTCTTCTATTGATAATACGCTGTAAATTTTTTGTTCCTGGTAATACTTTAGGGATGATGTCATGAAGCCTATTATTGAAGTTTTAGATAGAGCTCAATCAACTTTTGTCAGCGGAGCTACAGCGGAAATAGAAGGGTTCTCTTTGGCTGATCTTGTAAGTGAGTTGGATTTAACGCGCTACTATTCTTATCCAGGAAGTTTGACAACACCTGGGTGCTTCGAGTCAGTTACGTGGGTTGTAATGAAGGATAGTTTAAAGCTATCAAGTGAGGCACTCGAAGCTTTTCAAGGAGAGCATCGAGATCAAAGTAGTTTGGTTGCACCAAACTATAGACATACTCAGGATGGTCATGGACGTATGGTATTTGACTCTTCCCTCAGCAGTTTTGCTTATATTGGTACAGATTCACCTGCAACTAGCAGCACCTTATCTGTATTAGGGGTTGCTGTTGCAATTATAGCCAGGCTTCTTTGAGAGCCATTTGAATTTTAATGTTAGTTTTAAAAATTAAAGGACTTTTTCCTTGCAGGGCAACAAGATATTTGCCTTTTTCTCTCTGAAGCGGGCCATAGAAAATGCTGAAAATTGTCAACTGTATAGTTCTTGATGGAGCATAGGTAAAAACCTCCTCTTAAAGGAAAAGCAGGGAATAATCCTTGGGAGAAATATGTCTCTTATGAACAGATAACATTATCCTCATCACTTCGAATTCATAAAGGAATCCTGAAAAGTAAATCCAACAAATTTCTCTTTTACACTACCTAAAGAGCTTCTGTCCAAAGCGGAACCCGGTGCGAAGGAATCCACAACAGGTTCTCTTGTAAATTCGGTATCAAAATATCTAAAATCTTCAATGTCAGTGCACTCAGGCACAAATTCAGGTATGTATCTCTTGTTCAAAACGTGGTCCCAATCTAGATCTTTAAAAAAGGCATGAGCTCTCACTTCTTCTACGTCATTTTCTGTACCCAACCTTCCGTTTACATCTTTAGCCAGTAGCAAACATACCAATGATGCTACTCGTTGATTCATGAGACTTGGGATCTTCAGTTGCTTTTTTTGAATATCCTGGTACATTTGATCTATTTTTTGAGAATAAAACGGAGGAATTCCGACTATCATTTCGTAGACTAATACCCCCTATTAATAAGAAAGAAAAGAAAATGTACAAAAGACCACCAATCGACTTCCCGGCCATATCCCTCGCCTTTCAAGACCTCAGGAGCCAGGTATTCAGATGTGCCACAAAATGTATCTGTCCGTAGCCTTATTTGTTGTTCATTGTTCACCCCAGATTCATACTTAAAGAACTTACTTAGGCCAAAGTCAGTCAAACGAACATGACCATACCTGTCTAAAAGAATATTCTCGGGTTTTAGATCTCTGTAAATTATATTATTCTTATGTAAGTGACCAATTCCAAGTGAGATTTCTGCTGCGTACAATCTAGTACGAGTCGTCGAAAACCTTCTATTTATTTTAAGATGTTGAAAGAGTTCACCTCCTTTTAAATAATCCATAATAAAGTAGAGTTTAGCTTCGGTCTGAAATGCGCAATAGAGTTTCATCAGAAAAGGATGATTTATGGAAACCAAAATGTCTCGCTCATCTTTTGTGTGCTCAACTTGATTTCTCCTGATTATTGATTCCTTTCTGAGCACCTTCATTGCATAATAGTTCATGTCCCTTTCAACCAACATTACTTTTCCAAAACTTCCGCGGCCAATAACTTTTATAAGATTAAAATCGTCTGCAGACAGTTTTCCTGTATCTACAAACTTTGCCTTTTCTGGCTTTGGGGCTGAATAACGTTGCTTTAGTGCAAGGGCTTTCTGCTTTGTCATACAGGATTTCTTCAAGCCTCCAATTTGAGCAAATACTACACTTAAACTACTTTCCTTCGATCGAAAATATGCGGCTTTCACAAGTTTGATAATTTTAACCTTGTCTTTAGTTAGAAAGTGATAATCATACTCGGAAGGGACATGAAGAACAAACTCTTCGCTTAATTGACTGCAGGTGATAGAACCAATGAGGTTTAAATCTATCCTTCGTTTACATTTGGAATAATTCCCCGGTAAGACGTTATAAATTGCTTTGTTGGTGACTACTAAAACCCTTTTTTGTAAAGCGCCCCAAGAGTTATACTTGCACACATTTCCAGAGTAAACAACGTCTTCCAAAATAATATCCTTACCTTCTAATACTTCCGAGTAGTTTAAAAGAACCTTTTTAAATTCCTTGTTTGCATTTAAACCAAGGTAATCGCAATTCCTCTGGCTTCTATACTTGTTTTCATTCGTCCCTCCGTGTTCAAAGTCATTAGAGTGTAAACTTGAAGCTTCTGATCCTATTATCTTTGCTGAAATCTTCTTTATATAATAATTGGTTTGATGAATTCTTTCTTTAAGGAAAAACATCCTTCGCCTTTTAAACGGATCAAATTGTGCTCTTTCCTTGTATTTTTGGTTTTGTTTTTGGCCGATCAAGACATTACTGAAACGATCCAATACGATTTATCCGTTGAACAGACAAGGAAATGAAAATTCAAAGATATTTGATTTTAGGTAGAATAAATTAAATTTATTACTTTGTAGTGGTGGCACTTCTGAGTGGGTATATGCTTAATAGTGATGTTATTGTTCTCCCTCTTTTTGGCCTAAATCCAGTTCGTTGGATTCGAAGAGGAAGTCAAGATGCCTTGCGAAGTATTATTCATGTAAAACAAACAGCCAAGGCACAAACGAAAAGGGAAAAGATATATGATGAAGATTTGTTTGATGGATGGGAAGATATTTCAGTATAATAGGAGATGGAGTGACTTTTTAGGTAGACAAGGAATGTCACAAGTTTGAGCCCAAAGCGCCAATTAAGCTCGAGAAAACTGCATCTGCATCAACAAAGTTTGTCTTTGTAATGGGATTGGAAGGATCTGGGCATCATTTAATAAGACCATTATTCTCGAGTTGTAAGGTTTGTTATTGTCCAAGACACTCGCCAGCTTTTTCTTTGGGCCGAAATCGAATGCTTGGGGGACTTTTTGGAGCAAATGTTACTAGAAAGGCATTAACGAAACAAATGAAAGGCTTAATGAGTGAACTGAGAAAACAAAGATTATATCAAAATAAAACTTTTTTTATAAATGCATATTGTTCAAGCTGGGGGACAGGTGAGTTGAGTTACCCAAACTATATTCACACCTGTAGAGAATACAAATACCCCAATCCTCATTTGCTAGCTTCTCTTTTTGAAAATCAGCACCTTGATTTCCGCATATTGTTTCTTAAGAGGGACTTGTTTGATATACTCTTATCTACGACTATACATAGAAGATTTCAAACTTGGGACGAGGGTATAGAAATCTACTCGAAAATGGTGAAAATACTGTCTAAACAAGTGTCTCTTCTGAGTCAAGAATTCTTTACATGCCTTGATTATGATACGCTACCTGAAGTGAATTCTGGCATAGGAAATTTTTTAGGTACGGATAGAAAGGGGTTCAGCATTGTAAAGTCTGTTGAGCAGAACTTCCGGCATTCAAGCAGGAAATGGCTGAATGATAGTAGGTTCAACACCCTTTTCTCGAAGAAACAAGAGCCTCGGTTTATTTCATTAAATCAAGCATTAACCACATTGTATACAACACTTTGTAATATATAAGAACTAATTCATATCACTCGTGGAACGTAATGGTCAAACTAGTTATAAGTAACCATGTGCAACGAGGCAAATGTTACACTTCCTGACAGGTACCTGCGTAGTAAAGAACATTTGTCTCAGGCGAGACTCCAACTTGATGAAGTAATTGGTTTTTAGTGAAGTATTGGATTAAGATTGAATTTAGCAACCTTCTCAACTCCTCCTTTATCTGTGTTTCAAGAACTGTTGTTGTTTTCAAGGATGTCTATACTGTGCAAGTGTTATTTCCTTCTTAAGAATAAATTGTGGTCATTTAAGACTAGATGAGCAAAGGCAGAAAAATCATAGGTCAACGTCGATGGTATTACATACTATTAAAACTTTATAGCCGTATGGTATGTGACATAATTACATGAACCCCCTACAACTTTTTTTTCAGAAAGAATTCAAGTATGGTTTTTCTTGCCCTTTGTTGTACACAGTGGTAAAACAGGAAGACAAAAAATTCTATAGTAAGGATATCTTTTTCTCCTAATTCATTCATAGCATTAACCCTTTCCAAGCCTCTGAAATTTCTTAGCAATTAGCACAGAGGTTGCATTTATTATTCTTGTTGATGTAGCGTCCTCTAACATTTATCATCTGATGTCTAACTGATGAAGACTAGGATATTTTGTATTAAGTAAAACCACATGCTTCAAAAGTAGAGCTGGGAAGATTAACCCGTACCGCAGTAAGTAATTAAGTTGTAAAAGCAATTTATTTTCATTAGTTTTGCCTAGAATAGCTCTGTAATTTATATAGGCCCTTTTAGCGCATAATAACATGCATTAAGCCGAATAACTCTTTCAGCCTTCCCTTAGGGTGTATTTTAATTTATCTTTCTTAGGGCTCTTATACTATTAAGTTTTTTTTTCTCACGAGCACAAATTATAATTGTTTTTTTTCTTAGGTATCATGTGGATTCATGATTCACTGTGGAGAGCTACAAGTCCTATGCCTTTCTGGTGTTCAGGTTCTCGGACAAAGTAGTTCATATCTACATTATTTGACTTAGGTAAAAGTAGGGGCTCTGACTGTTTACGTAACTGCTCTTATTATTTATGTTAAGCATCGCACATCTGCGATGTGCAAGAGTTGTCCCTTGTACAAATATCACATGGATTCTATTACTCTAACTATATATTTCTAATATTTATTTTCGATTGTGGTACATATAACAAACTAGTACTTGTTATGGTCAAATACGATAGATCACTTTCGTATGCTATGGCCAATTTTTTTGCAGTATAGTAAATACTTGAGTAAAGCAATTCTTATTTTGAGAGACCTATCAGCTTAAGCCTTGATCCGGTAATTTCTAACTCTGCATGGGAAAGTTGTCAAAAAAACTACAGAAGAAATTCCTTTGTAAATGTCAAAATACCTGCTCCAAATTTAGTTTTTTCCTGGCTCCAGACAGCTAAGATATTATTTAGGATTACTGGAATAATATTTAAACTAAACTCTCAACAAATATAGAAACTGAGACATCTAGTTGTATTACACTTTAGCCGGTAAGAGAAGCGTAATCCTTAAATAATAGTATGCGGTTTACACGCAAAATACGATTATCCAAATTTTATACTCAAGTTTAACCACGAGTAGAACATAGCAAAATCTTGAAAAATACCATCTCTATTATCAATCTGTGTTACATTCCTAATAATAACGATCGCATATTCAAAATGATCAACGGTTTCAAAGAAACTAATAACTGGTTAATTATTTTGTAGGCATAAACATCACGGTAACTAAGGTTTCATAAATGAAGTATTTTATCATAGGTTTTGAAAAAACTGAAACGATCAAGAGTTAGTTGAGCAACTATCATTTAAGCTCCGAAGGAAATTGTATGCTCTATGTAACAACTTACCTCATTCCGGTAAAATGTATGTCCTAAAAAATAGAAAAGAACATTGAGTTGAAAATATAGGGATAGTGGAAGAAACAGGTATTGGTAAGAAAAAACCATGTCAATACCAACTTTTGCACTAGAATCTTGATATTTGTATTTCGCAATTAACTGATTCAACCTATGGTTAATAGTGTCTTACGAGGTTATTCAAATTTTCCCTATCAACATCAGGAATATGAAGAGATCCATTGTCATCAACAAAGGTTCTTAATTGTCGATTACTATTTATTGGTGCTTATTTAGTATAAAATTTGTGGTATTTTATATTGTAATTTAAGAAGAATTTATGAACGGTAAGTCTAGTAGCTTTTTTAATCTAATTGATAAAAAAACTATTTCTATCTAAGCCCTTCTTGAAGAATATATTGATGAAAGCATGACAAAGATATTGGGTTTTGTTTGTAGTACACGACAAGGTCAGACGCAGGAAAGAACTTAGTTCGAGGGTAAAGCGCAAAGAATGTATGGAGGACTGACAGACTGTACATACACTTTTAATGCTTGATGACTTGGATTACAGCGTTTTTTGGTTGCCCAATTTCTTTATCTATGTATAAATTGTAGTACCCACCTTTGTTACCTGAGGATTAGACTAGAGAAAAAAACAATAATTAAACATAAGAAAAAAAACAAAATAAGAATCTTGCAAGAAGTCAGCGACTGGTAGAACAATGTAACATTTCTGATTATTTCCATATATTGTATTTTTTCCATCTTGTAACCTGTTTGAGAGAAAATGGTAATAGTAAATTGTATTCATCGACTGTTTAATTCGATTATGTAGGTTGCCAGAGTAAATGAAGAACGGTTATATTGCATGTGGCGAATGGTCTATACTTTGATTTAGAGACTTTGTGCATGTAATTAACCTACTTCGACAGCTTGTCGCAGTGCTAAGAGTAAACACAGCAACAAACCCATATTCTCCTTGAGTGCTATAAGCATTTTAGTAATGAAGTTCAAGTTAACTTAGCATAATATATAAAAACAATTCACACTTTAGTTTAGTTTTGTTAAAGTATTATAATTATATTCTTCTGGCATTATTTAGTCAATTATGTAACTTATTAGAGTGGAAATACTTAACGGCCATACATTGTTTCAGAGTCACAAATTTCGGAATTTTGATTGTTGCCAAGAATGTCGGCTGATGGACTTAAATCTAAACAGTCATGGATATTTCTGTACTTAATATAACTGATTAGATGCTGACCATGTCAATGCCTTTTTGCCTAAGATGCCCAAGTGTGAGGACTAACACTTCTTTTCTCCCTTCAGATATATGCAGAGCACCTACAACAACTTCGACAATTCAAGATCTTTCACATTTTATTAGACAACTTAACAATATAGTGGGGAAAATAGAAAGAGCTGTACTACATGCCCTGTAAATTGTGTAGAAGGCTATTATCATAAAGCGGGGAGCAAATGTTGATTCTTTTCGAGCACCAAGTAAGTACCCTTGTCATTCAGCCTCATTTCCTTCCATGAAATAAACCTACAATCGGAATTTCTTCGAAAATACTAACTCTAGCCTTTTAATCCCATTACAATGAACGACATTTAGAAGTATAGTCATGTTTTCTCCGAAAACCCTAACCCTACTCCCTCAGTCTCATCTTCTCCCGAAACCTGACCCCAAACCTAAAACCCACCTTGTGCTGAAGTTTCTATATATTATTTTCTTCATCATCAAAATTATTCTTACTTGTATCCCCTTTTAAATGCTGAGTATCTTGTTCTCCCAGTGTAACAATATAAATGTAAATTGTTTTCCTCTTTCTTCGGATACATTTTATGGATACATATCCATGTCTTTTCCATTTCTTATGCTTTTAATTACTCCTTTTTATGCTAGTTTTAATGATTTTTATTCGTTGATTTTTTATTTTCTTTAATTTTGGATTGACATTTTGGCAAGCTGAAAGATCAGATGATCTCGTTCTTGATTCGAAATTCTGGGGAACAACATGAGACGCTGGAATCACGCTTGGTTCAAAACAGATTTCATTATAAATAGTTATATTCGGAGGTTTAATGCTCCTTTGGGTAATTATACTAGTTAATATTAATATTCGAAGATCCAGAGACTGCTCTGTCTTCAGGATATTGCGTGGAATATTTGTGTGAACAGTTGAACCGAATAAGACTAAGCAACAACTTGTGTTATTATAAATCTAGATAAAAATATCATTTTATTAATTATGTATTTATGCATCTTTACTGATTTTAATCGACTACAACCTGTGTATGAGTAGCTATATTCTTTATTACTTAACTTTGGTATAGTGGATCCCAACAGGAACCATCTTTTATTAACTTGAAGAATTCATTCTATTTAAGCTGGGAGTGAGAAAAATCTGAGAAGTTAATTATTCTTAGCAGTTTTTTATTATTTATAGTTCTATTATTTTCAAAGCATATATTATTCATAATTTAGTACTTACTGAAACAATATCAACTATTAAGTATTCTTAAGCCAAGACGTTATAAGCGTAAAATACGGTAGAACCAATTGTTGCCAGGTGGCCAATTAATTTTGCTAAAAAAGAAAAAACAAAGAAAGCAACAAATCAAATATGGCAGGTGGACCAGTAATGCGAAGAAGAAGAACAGCTAACAGAAATGATGACAGCAGTAACGCTCAAGGAGCTTCTACCAGAGATGCACTAAGGTTCTATACTGAGGATTCACCTGGATTCAAAGTGTATCTACGTGGCTCTTGTTTTTATTCTATAGTGGTCCCACAACAGTTCTAGTTAGCAGCTTGATGTTCATTGGTTGCGTTGTTTTGTTGCACATATGGGGAAAATTTAGAGGATAAACTAATCCTTAATCTTATAAGTTACATTCACGTCAAGATCATTTGGGTCAATTGGGTTCAGTTCTATAAGTAGATTCTTGCATGGATGACAATGTGCGCACACAAAAGATACATCTTCATTCTTTTTCCTCGCCTCTGTGATGGTTTCGGCTATTTGAGATAGATCTATCTCATCTTGACAGATTTTAACTAACAAGGAAGGAGCTTTTCTCATCTCCGAAGAAAATATTCTAGAAGGTCTTGATCCATAAAAGTCTATTCGCTTCACATCCTGTTTGCCTTGGAATAAAACGTAATCATTCAAAAATAACTCAAAAAATACTTCAAATTGTTTGTGCCTAAACTGGGGTAATGTACACAATCTTTCATTAGCTTCAGCAAAAGATAGCTCTATAGGAGAGTGTTCTAACAAAGAGGAAAACAAGGTAGCCGAAGTATCAGGTTTTCTAGAATTTTCCTGAGAAAAAAGTACAAGTTTGTTGGTACGTAATAGTGAAAGTGCTAGGTAGCAGCTCATTTTGTGTACCCCATCTTCATTAGGTTGTACCAAGTAAGATATCTTTCCAAAGCATTTGTAAGAAAGGATTTGTAAGTTAGAAAGTACACAAATATTCATCTTCTGTTTCAACAGTTTCTCCAGCCTTTCTGATAATAAAACCTTTTTATCCTCTTCTAAAATATTCGATTTGTCTCTATCTTTTTTTAGAGACATTTTTCATTTACTTTTTTCTTTCTATACCTGTGTTCTTCCTTTTCGTTATTAGAGTATTAATATAATTACGTGGCAAACTAGATTTAATAGCTAACTTAATAAATGGGCCATATGGCCAAGAATAGATAACCATGTGAAAACTTAAGTAACTTGAAACCGGACAAAAACTCTCCACTCAAACTAACAGAAGAAGTATGAGAAAGCTTGTCAACAAAAAGATTATGGATGCTCCAGCGAAACGTGTGTGGTAATTAATTTCCCACTTTTTTATGTATAGGATGCCAAATATTACCTTCAAGCTTGTTGGAAATCAGGCCATAGGAAATCCTGACTTGTATCCATTTTGCTCTCTTTGATTCATTCTAGAGCCGAGTACAGATTTAGGGTTCCTCCATCAATAACCAAACCAGAAATACGAGATTATTTAAGAAATATCTATAACATACCTGTCGAAAAAGTACACACAATCAATTACGATGGAAAGAAATTAAGGCGAGATGGGAAGGTTTACAAACGGCCAGCATACAAAGTTGCGATAGTTACCGTGAAAAAGGAAGAGCAGCCAACACCATTAGATTCTTAACTTTTTAATTTATCTTCTATCATCATTTTTTAATATTATCTGAATTTTGAAAATAAAAAAATGTTTGAAGAAAATATGGTACAAAACTAAGATAAGTAAAGTTTTTAGCCCGGGATATCCTCCAAACCAGGAGGAACAAGAAGTGAAAAGAAACGAAGGAAATTGAGTGAAGAAAAGAGTAAGAACCTTCTCATAACTGTTGCTATCGTAAGCACTGTCTTTTTGATAGGACACTTTATCCTCTCCGAGAGTTTTCCTTGGTTGCAGTTAGGAGTGTATACATTGGCCAATCTTGGTTTAGTAAAGATAATAAGTTCATATATAAAGCAGGGGTTTGAATACGAATATTATTTTGATATATTGGTCATTTCTTTGTTGGCAGAAACTCTCTCCCCCTTCACCGACAAATCTATCTACATTTTTAGTTTGGTACATCTTGATGCTGTTATTATATTTTAGATCCCTTTGGCATTGATTTACAAGGGTGCGATGCTGGTTAAGGGCTATGTTTTTAATGGTATACCTTTTTTCCGTATGTTAGAATAGGTTCTGACATTTCTGCTGCAGAGCAAAAAGAAATTCAAATGAAAGAGGAGAAAAAGAAATTGAAAAAGGAAAGAAAAGAGAGAAGAGGAAAGGTTAAATATCGCTAGAAAAAAAGCAACAGTGAATAAATGCTTAAAATGGGTTTTCTATCGGCGTCATGTTTTCAACAGGATTCACTAATGTGACCGCAGTTCCCTTGCAAACCAACAACCCCAGCTTCCTTGTCTTAGTTCCATTTATTTTTTGCTCATCATCTGAAAATTAAAAAACTTTAGACAAGAGCTTCATTGAAAAAAACTTAGTGAAACCACATGTTAAACCAAAAATTCTTTACCTCGTAAAATTTCTTCAGCTTCGTCAAGCACAATATTCGTCAAAGGATCATATCCTTTCAAAATACCAACCACAATTCGACCCTCGAAAAATTTGACTTGTACTTTCTTATCAATATGCTTTTTCAAGTCTAAGATACTCTCGCGTGGCTTTGACATAAAATTTTTTCTCTTGTATACTTGCCCAAAATTTAATTGGCCACATGGCCATTACTTACAATTGCCCAAAATATTAAAAGAAAACAAACCAACAAATACAATAAAATGGCAAAAGATTCTAAAGCAGTCAGCAAGGCGAAGAACGCCTCAAATGCAGCACGAGGTAGTGGAAGTGCTAGAACAATTAAGACTCGAACATCAACAAGGTTTTATCGACCTAAAACCTTGATTTTGAAGAAGAATCCTAAGTATGCAAGAACAGCTATTGCATCCAAACCGAGGTTGGATAAGTTTAAGATCATTCAGTACCCGCTCACCACAGAAACTGCTATGAAGAAGATTGAAGACCATAACACTCTTGTATTTATCGTTCACACCCAGGCGAATAAGATTCAGATTAAGAGAAGCGTAGAAGATATGTATGGTTTGAAAGTACAGAAGGTCAACACCTTAATCAGACCTGATGCAAAGAAGAAAGCTTTTGTAAGACTGACTCCAGACTATGATGCCTTAGATGTTGCTAACAGAATTGGTATTATCTAAATTGTTAAACTACAAGTTTCTCTTCAAAAAAAAGGATTAAGATTTAGTTTTCCTTATTAAAGTAATTTTCTGGATTCCTATTCCAGGATACACTTAGTGTACCTGGTGTTCGCACATAAAATATTTGTTCTTTGCTTGTGGAGAACATGAATAACCCAACACTAAGGGCTCCGCATACTCCCAAACTTACCAATGTATTTGATTTCCAGTTCTTTGGTGTATACCACCATCCACCTGATGGTGTCCAGACTTTAGGCGCTCTGTACTTTGGCATTCCACCCATTTTTCGTGTCTAATTGATCTTTTGTTAAGGTTTCTTTGTATTCTTGAGTTTATCGAAGGTGCAGAATCAGCATATTTTGGGCGTTGTCTCAAGATCGTATCTCCGGACTCTAACGTTACTGAGTCTAGAAGAATCATAGGAGCCACAGACTCGCGAAATTACTTTAAACTTCACCAAAAATACTTAAAACAATCATATATTGGCTAAAAATAAGCAAGAAACATGATTTTTAGAAAGTAAATCCAATGTTAATGTCTCCATAAATCAGCACCAAGACACAAATTGTTCATATGCTAGGAAGTCTTGGTTCAAGTGATGAAGAGTTCTAACACAAACTGAGAAACAATGTACAAAGATTGCTCTGGTATTGGACAAATTAACTAGATTCTGATAGCTAGAATAAATTAAAGCAGCCAGAACTGGTTAATGCAGTTCATAAGTCTATTTGTCGTAGAATAGCAGTAGTCTATTTTTTCATGTTACTCTTGCCAAACGAATACGGCAAGCCATTGTTTTCAAACATCAAAAGGCTATAGATCAGTATGCTATTTTTGCATAAAATTTTCTCAAACACCAGTTTATTCCTTATTTCCATGTTTTTGTGTGTAGCATGAAGCTAGACCAAAACCCGAGCAAGCCTGCCAATAGCGTCTTCGCCAAAAGAAAGCGACGTTTGCAGTCACCTCAAAATTTTAATATGACTGGAATACATTATTTTCTATCCCTGATATTTGGGATTGGAAAGATCCGATTTTTTTCTTGGGCGTCAATGAGCTTCAGGTTAGCCACATTTTCAAGATCCCTTTCTTGCAGCTATTTCCCCAAAAATACGCAATTACGTACATACATTCCCTTTTGAACACCTTTTCGATGCGATTACATCTAATTAGTACAATTTTCTTTTAATTTGTCCCAACTATCGCCATTTCATAGTGGCAACTATATTTGTGAAGACAATTTTCTTATATCGGGAACAACCTGTATACTGTATTGAACAATATCTGCATACAGTAATCTTTCATCACAATTAGAGTCCTTTATCCCAATTTATTTTCTCTTTAAGCGAAATCCATATCTTTACTGTTGATAATAAGTTTCTCTTTTCATGATAACAATTGTATGTGTTTTCTGGACACTCACCTAATCCTGGATCAGGTACGCAACCGAGAGCAAGATCTGTTTTCAAACTTCAAGTACAGAAAAAAAATAAAAAATAAGGATCAATGTCGGTACTCCCGTGAAACTACTAACAAGTAACTATTTGTTGTAAAATTACCCATAAAATTTTTCACGGGATGTGCATCCAAGAAAATAGTCGGGGTTCCAGGTCCCAATTTGTTCCAAGTTGCTTAAATACTTTTGTGTCGCTCTAAGACTGTAAAGCACAAGTTTTGAATCTTTTTTCTTACTCAATTTTACTGTGTTAAACTGAAAATAAAATGTTATTCTGTTTCTTTACTGCGATAATTACCAACACAACGTCTCACCCCAAAGGTGTTATGTTGAATAACGACCTTAAGTGAAGAGTAAATTTTAGTTGTTGCGAAAATGCAAGAGTAGAACCAAAGTACTTGATATATAGTCGTGTCATAGTTTTGAATTTTTTTCAGTTGATATACACCTACTTTGTAAATGCCGCTAACTTATTCAGAAAAGTCAAAACCACATTTTGAACATCTTAACTAGGGGGGTGCATATGGCACGACACTCTGTTTTCCTTTTCACATTCAAGTTTAATAATCTAGAAGATGCTGAAAAAAAATTACTGAGCCTTCAATTTCTTAATGGTAATAGGTCTGTTGTACTTGCATTGAGTACTAAGCACTTGGAAAATAATCCTGGAAGTTATTGCAAATGTTAATTTCACATGTACTCCAATCTATTTGGGATCTCTTACAGGAGCTGTCCCAGAATGAATGTAAACTGGTTCCATTAATGATATTTCTCATTCTTTTTGCAGCATAAGCTAATTTACATGAGATTTTGGTGTATAAACAATTCAAAAACTTTAGCCATAGTAAAACATGGCCATCCTTGACTTTAGCTGCAGCATATTAAGTAGTTTCAAGAAAAGACAAAAAGTACAGGACATAACGAATGTAGCCTTAGGTAAACTTCAGTATTATTGGTCTCAGAATCCAAATCAAGAGAGTGGGTATCAACTCTTAGTAACAAATCTATTCTATCAGAAATAATTTATGTCTTAATATCAAATCCAAGTCAGCTAACCCAAAACACCAAACCTTGGGATTAACAATATAACGTACAACTACATAGAAATAAAGCTGACAATGTTATCTCATGCTTCAGATAGAAATATTATAATTTTATTATCTCCCAATGAAAAGGAAAAGTTGTTCAGAACATTTACCATTTCAACAAATTTCTTCTTAGTTAGTAGAACAAATTTTGTCGGTTTGTTTCTTAATAACATGTTGTGGTTCCGTAGCATAAGGCTTAAATTGATTGATTTTTCAAAAATATGTACTTGAATGTTGTAGCTCATAGATAAAGGGTTATTACTTTGAATCTTATATTGCTAAATTCTTAATGGTTCAATACCAGTTTGTACCCACGAGTAGATCGAAACAAATCACTATCAAGAATACAACTATATTACATACTTTCCATAGACGGCTTCTACGTGAAAGAAATAAATGGCTTCACGCAATGTTATAACCTTCTTAGATATACTACCTAAGAAGACTGTAAGTATATGTACTAATTAAATTCCGGGTTTGATTCATATAATTTATCAATAAATTTCTCCAATACTTTTCTTATTGAGAATAAGTAACATTGACATAGTCAGTTTAATTTATTTTTGAAAATAAATTGATTATCTTTACAAGGTTGGACCACATTGCCAATATTTGTTCTTTATTTCGGCACAATACCAGAGGCTTCAATAAGCTCTATAACCCAAGGAGAGTTTGTGAATAGGATACGATAGGGCAGCATGGCCCCTTCTTAAAGTGCTTCGTGTGGTGTAATAATGCAGTAATGCTTCCCATTTGAAGTAACATCTTGTGGCCAAATCTTGTAACGCGAGTCTTTTAAGAATCAAAATAAAATCACAATCAAGTGATACATAGTAAAATCCCAATTCAGTAATTGATATTTAGAGTTAAGACATTTGTTAAATATTTAATGCCAAATTCTTATTTTTCCCGATGCCTGGTTCACATATAACGTTTCATGCTAAATCTGAGTCTTAGAATAATAGTAGGAACAAAAGCAAACAAACATATGACGCTGAAAGGCAAGATATTCGAACATTTAAGAGAAAGTTTTCTCCTTCATTCATAGAAATATGGAGAGGAAGAATATTAAATTAGCCAGGAATGATTTTCTAACGACTTTAGACTGAGCAAAGCGTCACCAGTTCTTTAGTTAGAATTGAAATGTGCAAGGAAACAGTCATGGTATATATATTAATGATCATTAAATTCTTTGAAACTGTTAGCCTTCCTGGAAAAAGTTTAAATTTGTTTAAAAAAAAGTAGCTATCGCAAGGGTCACCAAGATTATGTTACTAAAGCCGTGGTCAAATTCCAAGAACTTTATATTATAAGATCAAGACACCATATTCAGTATGAAATTTCTTCTTATTTGGGCTGATAAAAAAAAATATCTTTTTTAATTAACCACGGTTTTCTCAAAATAAGGACAAGAAAGAAACTGGAATAAATATTCTTTAAATTTTCAGCCTAAAACTACTTCTAACATGAGCTGCAAAGACGTCGATTTGAAACAAATACTCTAGTCAGTCTGCGTGAAAGTTTATCCTCTTGCTGGGGTGTGCTAACCAAGTAAACGGGAGTGGTAAAATATGTGAAACTAGGAGAAGAAGGTGAAAATTTTCAACTTAAAGGAACAAGTATTTAATAGACTGTCCCTATTTCCCTGGGAATAATGTTGTATCTCACAAATGTTTTTAAAAGCTGAAGGTGTAAATGACCAAGGTGGCAGGGTCCATAAACTAATTGCTTGGAAACGACAAAATCGCCGTTGCACGCAGCAGGAATTGCCTGAGTATACTTTATTATTTTATAACGAAGTATTCCTCAGCGTAAAATGTAATTGGATAAGTACATCTAAAGCGAATCACATACTTTTCTCTGAGATAAACCAAAGAACGAACAAGAGGCAGTTGCTCTAGCCAAAATATTAATGATGTCCAAGAAAGCAGCGAAAATAAGAGAAAAAGAACGAAAACAAAATAAGAAAGAGTGAATAAGCAAAAAAAATAGCACAAAACAAGAATAACTTCAATAACAGTGATAATCAAGAGCTAGCAAGAAACATGCATAAAACTCACATAGCTGACATATGTAAAAAGGTTGGACTACGACAAAATAAAATCGCATCCTTTGATATATCTCAAAATACGTCCCAAAAAGTAAAACTTATGCTAAGATTATTACCATAAACCCCATCCATTGCCCCTACTGGGATCTTTCACATCAGCCAGCAGAGTCCCTTTTTCCAAGAAAAGTTTTCAAGCTGAGCACCGTACAGAATAATCATAAAAAAACTAACAAAAAACATTCAATTTAGCACAAAAACAGTCTCAAAATGAGTTCAGTGATACAGGAAGGTAATTTAACTGAGAGTTTTCGTTTATTTATTGGATTTTAGCTTACTCTTCTCTTTCTCTTTGGGCAATTTACGCTTAGCAATAGGCGCGCAATCCGCTCTAAGGATTCTGAAAGGCAATTGAGCATTGCAATAGATTTACTTTCTTAACCCAAGTCATCCTTTAAACCATATCATATCTAATGCAGTATGAAGTTTGGTATATTATCATTGTGTTTCATATTGAAAATATCCCAAAAATACTATCGATCTGATATTTCTTTTATCTCAAAGCGCTCCTTCAAAGTAGAACAAACTAAGAGAGCAACCAACACTTTGTCTCTGCAAAAGACATCTCCACCAAACTCTACGAAAATATTGCAGGTTAAATTATCTTTCACCTTTAATCTTCCTTAATAAGCATAAAATTAAAGGTATACCTACACAGGCGTCGCATAAACCTACACAACAAAAACCGTTACTTATAAAACTTATAAATTAACAAACTTTGGGATGGAAAGATACGAAATAATCAAGAAAATAGGGAGAGGAACTTATGGGGTTGTATACAAAGCACTAGATAAATCTACAAACGAACTCGTCGCGCTAAAATCAATATACTTGAATCCGTCTGCCAAAAACAATACGTCAGACTCGGAAAATTCTAAGTCTTCTTCCTCGTCGCAAGAAAATGATGAAGAAACAGCAGCTGAAGGTATCCCATCAACCGCGCTAAGGGAAATAGCACTTCTCAAAGAGCTTCAAACTATTCTCATACCAAACGATGAAAGATCGCACTTCAGAGCAAATATTGTTCGTCTCTTAAACGTGCTACACACCCCTAAAACTCTTCATCTTGTTTTTGAACTTCTGAATCAAGATTTGAAAATGTTTTTAGCTAAACGAATAAAGCAGAACGAAATGATATCGCCAAAAATAATAAAATCATTTACGTATCAAATGCTTTCAGGAATATCTTATTGTCACAGATTGCAAGTTCTTCATCGAGATTTGAAGCCGCAAAATATTTTACTCTCATCAAAGGGGATTATTAAAATAGCTGACTTTGGCCTCTCTAGAGCACTCGGTCTCCCCCTAAAGCAATATACGAAGGAGGTTGTTACTTTATGGTATAGAGCTCCTGAATTGTTGCTGGCGAGCGATAGTTGGATGGAAAGCGGGGGGTCATACTATGGACCAGGAGTGGACGTTTGGAGTATAGGTTGTATTTTTGGTGAGCTCTTTTCTTTGAATCCTATTTTTCATGGCAATTCTGAAGTTGATCAGATCATGAAAATTTTTCAAGCTTTAGGTACACCTGGATATAGAAAAGTAAAAGTGTGGAAGCTGTTACGTCAAAGTGAAGGCTTCAAGCGAATTAGTTGGCCAAAGTGGGAATCAAAAACAATAGAAAACATTGTCCACTGTGCAGGGGTATTTTTTTGTGTATAATTTGTAATCTTATAGGATACAAAAACACATTTACTAGAAAAAGATGCACAAGAGCTTTTTTTTGGTATGCTTATGTATGATCCAGTTGAAAGACTAACAGCGGAAGAAGCACTCGAACAAAGTTATTTTCAAACAAGAAACCTTGACTCAGAAAGTGAGGATTCCGACAAGGAAAATATTCCTGTACGCAAAGCATCAAAGACATGACACCTGGTGTTGGCCCAAGTAAAATCAAATTACTAGCTTAAAGCTGTGCGCACTTTTTCTTAAAAACTTTCTTTCTTTGGTTTCTGACTAAGCCCGTGCCAGCTTTAATGAACTTGTCAGCATTGTTTAGTGTCGCTTTCATCATTTTCTAGGTTCTGCAACGTGAAATGATCGAAAACCATCTTTTGTTCACCCCTCAGATTTGCAGCAAGAACAATACAATAGTGTGCCTGCATCAAATGGAATTCTTCAAACTCATCGAAAATTTCCACTTTTTCTGTTTTTCTTACTAGTTCTCTATTGAGGTATTTATAATAAATATCATTCATATCTCTACAGTAGCACTTGGTGAACCCTGCTTTTTCTTCAAACCTTTGTACTTGCATTTCAGGAGTTTTATGTGCAACCAATCCTTTCAAAGGGCAACCGCGTCTCTGCAAAATAAGGATATATAAGAAAATACCATTAAATTATCGGTCATAACTTTTCCAAAAGCATCGTCAGGTCTTATTTGCTCGTATACAAAAACAAAACCACAAGTAAAGTTCTCGGATATCATTTTCAAAATTGGAAGACTTTTCTCGGGTTCGATGTAGACCAAAACACATTCAGAGATAAACAAAGTTGGATTACTAATAATAAACAAAAAATATATTTATACCTGAAGTTCACCTTGGAGTTCTGTAGAAAGGAGAGAAAATGATTTATTTTTGTGATATCACAAGAGACAAGTTTATATTCGCACGAGTCTATATAAACGTGGGGTTCGTGCCGTAGTTGCTGCCTCTTCTCTTTATTTTTCTCCTCTTTGATCTCTTTCTGCTTCTCCATATAGGAAGAAAAAGTTTTTTTAATTTCATCTGGGGAAGTTTTTATTAATGAGTGTAAACTCTCCTCGTTTGCAATTATTTTGGCTTTTCTTTGAACTACTGCAGGAAGGTCAAAATCCAAAAAAAGGTTAGGTTCATTGCCATTTGATTTAAGATTGAAATACAGAGTATCACATCCTCCACCAAGCGCAATTATTTGAGATGGAAGGCTATTATTACGACACGTGGAAAGAAAATTATCAATGACGTCATTTCGTGCTTGTACCCTCGCAAAATATCCTCTATTTATAAGTGGCGATCTTCTTACAGGTTTAGATCTCCCAACAAGATACTGCATGAATGGATCATCATAGTAGTTTAAATTTATTGAAGATAGTTTGCTTAGTGCGGCGTCGTCCGAGGTCGCTTCGACAGCATTATCCCAACTTATACCTTCGTTCATTTTATTAGTGGTTCTTTCATTCGGGTAAAGCCATATTGAAATATTTTAAAAGAATTCTTATTTCCAACATACTCTCAGAAGATGTTACTTCGGCGACCATAACCACTCTGTATGAGGAGTTTTGTAGCTGATTTCTAGGATAAAATATATCACTTGCATATTTTTACTGGTGTTATTAACCATTAACCACATGTTTGACTCCACATCAGTTCTAAGACCATGGCAAGGTGTAGTATAAGACGCTAAAAGAAATTAAGCTGTTAAAATAGAAAGAAAAAACAGTCAATTATTAAAATAAAGCAATGAATTGCATAAATTATTATAGAGCTCTAGGTTTCGTATCATAAATCTCCTGGAGTAATGAGTAAGCCTTCCGTTGTAAAAGAAGTAGTTCAGATACTTCGACATAGGAATACACCTTTCTGGCTATATGAACTTAAATGTAAATATTCCTGCAGGATATCAAACCGGTTAAAGTACTGATAAATACTTATTTGAAAATTTTCTTGCATATTTCTATCTGGTAATTAACTTTCACATAAAAGTAAGAATAGATAAAAAAGCAAATAAAAATAAAATAAGAATTTCAGGAAGAGTGGATCAAGTGATAAAGAGAAAAAACTAGTCATAATCAACAACAAAGCGCACAATAGAGCAGTTTGTAGCATTTATCAGATATAAAGAAGACAGTTCTAATATTTTAACCGCTTAATTGGATATTATTCATAGGTTTCATACTTTACTTACAGAAAAGGCAGACTCTAGCAGTAGAAGTGCAGCATTAACTAATGAAACTGTTACACAGAAGTACGAGTATTAAAAACTGAGATCAATTAAATTTATCTTTAATCTATTCAAAGGATGAAGAAAATTCATTTGTCTCGATAGAGCGCATTCATCTAGCGATCAAACCTTGGCTATATTTGCTCAGTTTATACAAGATCCTCCAATAGAGGTATATTTGCTACATGAGTGAGTATAAATATAAATTCGATCACTTACACCTTTAGGTTTCGTCAGTTGAAATATAGAAAATATTTGAAAACATTGAATGTAAACAAACACCGTTGATACTAAGATTGAAAGGCTTTTTTGGTAGTTAAATTTGAGAAAAGTACCGAGAAGATACAGTCTGCAAACATTTGCAGTATTTCTTCGAAATTGTGTTCTATCTTCATACTGAACTGCATCACATTCAACACAAACTTAAAACATATAGATTCCAAAAAATAAGAGAGGAAAAACAGGAAGATAATCCATTGTCTGTCAAATATCCTAGTAAATGAACGAGAAGTGAGTTTCAGGGTATAGTTTGTTACTGTGACGTTTCAACGCTAATTCGCCTTTGTTAGCCGAACAAATATATTAAGTTCTGTGCTTAGTGGAATTATTCATAGGGGACAATATCTCAAAATAAAAATGGATCTAAGATGGGATTAATTCTTGTTTTCTCATTCATCTGAAATTATTTATATCCGGGTTATATAGCCGAGATGAAATATAATTAATACAGCACAAATCTTGCAGTCTTGCTATCCCAGATTATTACGTTTAACACGAGAGAAAATATTTAGTCATGAAGCACTTATTATAATTTCTCAATACTTTTATTCTCCAATTTTTTCTTATTGAGAACAAATATTATTGACAAAACAGGTTTGGTTGGTTACTGATAAACAACAGAGTTAAATTGTAGACTGGGGCCACATGACCTTGCAAATAAAGTCAAAAATAGGTTCATTTATTTTACCTTATGAAACCCTGAATAAAATCAACATGCGGTACAGAAATAACCCTGGAGTAGAACACGGTTGGCCCATATGGCCTGGTGCCGTAATGATAACTAACTGATGATCAGAGTAAGATCAGGCTCATTTGATGCAAAACAAAATCCCAATTCTCTTACAGATAATCAATAGCAAAGTCGTTATCATATAATTATAAATAAGTTTTATCAAATAGGATGCCTACCTTTGAGTATGGATCTAAGAGATATTGATGAGCTTGCAAGTTTGGAGATAAGATAGTATAAGTGGAGTAGAATAAACACTAATAAGATATAACAAATATATTATCGACAGAACCATAGGGTCGCTTGGATTAAGTTTTTTATCTAAACTTAAAAGCCATGCATTTCCCATTAATACGTGACTAAAACGTAATTGCGGCATAATGGCAAGCCCAAAATATAACTGGTGACGTGGCAGAAAGACAATGGCTATAATTCATGCTAACTTCGAAGTAGAATTGCAACAAAGCGTTATTGATCATTTCAAAACGCTGAATTTGAATTTATCTGAAGAAATAAAGCTGCATTTACATTTTGATTTTAAGGATAAGGAAACGCTTCAGCAGTACTGCTCTTTAGATGACTTAAAACACTTCGTGACATTCGTTGCAGTTGGGAAGCATGAGTTTGAAATTGCTTTTTTGGAGGTGTGGTCCGATCTTGAAGATAAAAAACCCTATTGCATTCTTTTTGAAGGTTTTGATGGAAATTTTTATAATTTCTTACAGACTACTGATGGTTTTGAAGCGGCTTTGGGAGCTCGTTTCAGTCTAAATCTAGAAAAGTGCTATTACTTCGTTGGGATACATAGTGCTCTTTTGGGTTTTGATTCTAAGAAAGCACAGGAGATTGCACGAAAACTCATCACAGATGCAATAGATCATCTTCTAAAGAATACTAAACCCAGTCGCAAAGGACCGATATTCGGACCGGAATATTTTTGCGAGAGGATTCCATACTCAGAACTAGAAAACGGTCTTAAAGCCCCCACGAGAACAACTGTGTTAAAAATACTCAATGAAATGATGCAGAAAAAATTTCCGGAACTTGTTGAGACATTGGTAGCTAAAGATGTTTCGAGCAGAAGACACAACGGGAAACCAAGATATCGAATGGGGTACCAATGGAAAGGAAATTGGCTCTTTCTTGGCTCGGAACAACCAAGAAAAAAGGATAGTCAAATTGATGCTGCATTTAAGCTCTATGCAGCTTTAGTATACAAGAACCCCTAGTCCAGTGAAATGTTTTCATCTTCTTAAAGTAGAGTTGCTTCGTCAATACCCTTGAACGTTGGACACAATTTTGAGAACAAGTTTGGTTGAATTTGTTCAGGAAAGTTCTTTCACCCATTACTTAACGTATTTTCCTTCTAGAATCTGGTGCAATGCAGCTCGTATTTTTGTTTCCAATGTTCTAGCTGCTTGAATGAAAGCTGTACGTTGTGCTTTGTCTTCGTCCAGTTTGTTAATAGCGGAAGAATAACTAATTTTAGCCTCAAGTTCTTTCTCATCGAGTATTCGCACGCCATTGGCAACATCCTCATATTTTACCTTTCCGCTTACTTTCTTCTCTTCATCTGCAACATAAACTGATCCTTTAAACTTGATCTCAACTCCAACATCATAGACTGCACCTTCTTTTCCTGACACAAAGACGCGATGGACCTCCCCGGAAAATTGGGATACTTTGTCAAACTTTAAGAAGCTTCTATTATCGGTACCAATTGCCACAGAGAGAGATGTCAATGATTTAGAAAGTTCAGTCTTAGCACCTTCCTTGATATCCTTTTCCTCCCAAGTTTGTCCTTTGTTCCAACTTGATTGAACAGATTCCGTTCTACCTAGTTCCTCTTCCACTGGGGTGGATATGGTTCCATCGATTTTAGTCGGACCTGTAACTGTAGGCTTAATATCGTCTTGTTTAACACCTTTTCTGGTAGAGTTATAGTATCCTTGCGCTTTCACCTCTTTTATTGCTTTTAGATCTGCTTCATCTAGCTCAACTTCCTTCTCCTGATAGATTTCCTCTTCCTTCTCCTTCCTGTTACCTTTCCTATCCAACCCTTTTTCTCTTCTAGCTTTTGCAGTTTCTGCTTTAAGCAGTTTAGAATCTCGTTCTTTTTTCTCTTCCTTTGTTTGCTTTTTCCAAGCATCAAAAGACAGCATGTTTTGGCCACCCATAACTCTTTGATGCGCACCTTTGTATCTTTCATACTCCCTTCTTTCTTGAACTTTTTCATCAACTTGATCCCCATACAAATCCATACTCTTTTTTTCAAGGAAATTAGCATATTGCTTCTTATATCGCTCTTTTTGTTCCTGGAATATTTTTTTCAGTTCTTTTAATTTCTTAACGGCTTCCTTGTTTTTCTGATCAAGCTCGTAAACGGATAAAAAATCGTTCTTTGCATCTGTTAAGTTTCCAGTGCTCATTTGAGCTTGACCTCTACGTAGAAGAGCTTTTATTTTATGTGGTTTTTTAACATAAGCTGGACTTCTTCCTAAGACTTCAGTACAAGCTGTTCTCGAATACTTGTATTCACCAAGTCGGTTACAGACAGCAGCCTTATTAAGCCAGAGGGATATTCTAAGATTTTCCAATTTATCATTAAGCTCAGGTTTTTGCTTAACTTCCTTTTCATCCTCAACCTTTTCAATGTTGCTTAGTCCTTTATTGTATTGTTTCAGTGCTTCTTTGTTGTCGGCATCCGTATTCTTCAAAAAGGATTTGTTTCCTAGTTCTTTGGACTCCACGATAATTGTCATATACTCATCAACACTAAGTTTAATGATTTCATCGTCCTCAAAGTCCGAGTCCTTATCAGCGCCGTCTTTTGACTCCTCAGAAGAAGAAGAAATGTCATCGAAGTTGACTTCATCTTTTCCAACTGGTTTCCTAGGGCCCGCAGATTTTTTTGCTTCATCATTAAATTTCTTAAGAGTTTCACTTAACATATTTTCTGATGCTGCATCCCCACTTGCAAGGGACTTAAGCTGGTTTGTTAGATTCTCCATCCTTTTACACTTAGTTTTCTCGAACTTTTGATGAACACTTTTGAGACCCAATGGAGAATTACTGTGTTTTCTTATTATTTAGCAGGGACCACGAATAGCCTCCTTTCTTTCGGAATAGTATTAATTTACACCACAATTTTCATTGGCTCTTTAAAAACCTTCCAAAATTAGACTGCTAAATTTGAAGTTCAAAGCAAAAGCAAATAGAAAAGATAAGTGTCGAAAGATTAATGACGATCAATTTAAAGTAAAGGGGAGAAAGATGAAAGCGTCCAAGTTGTCACTAATTTTATCCAAATACAGGAACATAATGTGTTTTAACATAGGTTAAGAAAAAGTTAATGTAAAAGTTACAAATCTGTTAACAGTCCAACTCTTACTACCTGCATATCACATAAGTCAATTTAAAAAGAAGAAGATCTCCTACTTAAAACAAACCTCCTGAAAAGACTTTATTCACTCCGTTCTTAGCTATTGAAATGCAATATATGTAGAAGGAACGTTGAATAACAATTTCAAATAAGCACGAACTAAAAAATCTCAAAGGTTTTAAAGGCAATATTTGGATGAAGTCGATGTGAAACTCCTGACTAAGTTGAAGCTCAAACTAAGAGCTTATTTGGCCTGTAATTCACTATCGAGATATCATATATGCAAGAAGAACATTCAACAACTATTCCAAGCTTAGCGGAAGTTAAAAATATCGGGGATTTGAAAGTAGAGGTCTCGATGTAGGCTTTGTGAATTTTTTCTTCTTTTTGATCGTGTACAAACCGAAATACCGTTGATGAAGAATATGTATGTCAAAGATAATGTTTTCTGAATGAAGGGTGGGCATAGTTAAGATACAGGGCTTCTTGGTTGGGGGCGAGTATGGTGTTCAAGACGTTTCCAAAGAAGTTTCAGCACCTATTTTTAGAACGATCTTAAAGAAGCTATATCTCAAAATGCAGAACATAAGACCGTAACTCAAAAGTAAACATATACACATTTCTCAAGGAGGGTTTTATTCTAGATGATAAGATTTTTTGATTGATGATTTTATTTTGGAAGGAAGTGATCTTTCAAGAGGCGTGCCGGAATTGAGTACTTTAGAAACCTACACCAGGGAGCAGCGCGGACAGCGTAAGTAGCTATATAGGGTGAGTATTATTAGAGAATCTGTTTTAGCTACATAAGTTTAGTCTACTTTTACTATGAGCTACTTTCCCTTTTCTTCACACCTTGTTTTTTCTTGAAGACAATATTGTTGATCCAAAATGCTATAGGAAGGACATATCTACATCGAAAAATTATCCATCGGCATTTTGTTTCAACGCAAATGTCATTCTTCTGACAGTTGCATTTGTCTTTCTCCTACTCTCATTGATACTATGTTGAGATTCTTCACCTAGTTCTTTACAAGCTCTCTGGAGAATCAAATTTCTGACATCTACCATCTTCGGTATCTTTGAATCCTTGAACCCTAGCACTTTGATATTGAAATTTAGAGCTCCATCTTCAGAAAAATTTAACGAGTCCTAATGTTTTCAACGCAGTTTCTAAAAGAGGGTGACTTCGAGAGCGTCATCTTGGCAAAATGTGATATCAGTTAATCTAGTCCAGCTCCATCTTCACACAGGTTCTTGAAAAATTGTGACATGGGATATTTAGATTAGTCCAAGTAGAACAAGTGCACTCGGGATGGATACCATCAACGGTTCTTAGTTCAAGAAACAAATTCTGGGAAACACCCTGAAATGTTTCCGTAACGATGTGTGATTTTTTTTCATGATCCAGAGTTATGTAGCTTTCCGCTAGCTTTTTCATTTTTTTGGGAAGGTTGTTATCAACCTCCTTTGAAATACACTTGCCACTGGAAATGCGCTTCTCCAACTCTTTTAACGTGGATTTTGTGCAATCAAAAACTTATTTCTCATGCAATGCAAATAGCTGATAAATTGTCCAGTTTTTTTTTTCGATGCGAGTTGACCTTTTCCTGTGCTCTTGGAATGAAATCCTTGGACACGTTGTATGGAAAAGTGCCAAGACATGAGATGTTTCTTAACATGTATCCAGCATTTTTTCCTTAGTTTCTTTTATGTTTTTCAGGAAAGTTTTTTTATCACTCTATGGAAAATCAGGAATCATTTTGCTAAGGTGTTGTTCAAAACCAGTCTCAGGTCCAAAATTCTCTCTAATATCTTTATTCAACCAGCTCATCAAATTTTTGAACTTGGGGCTGTTGAGTTGCTTAACTCTAGACGCGAATGATGCTGAAAAATGCCTGATGCAGTGGACATGAGATGTCTGAAGTTGATTACTTGCTTTAGCCAACGTAAATGATCCATCAGAAAATGTGACCCCAGCTGAATCTAGTCCAAGATCCTTTCGCCCTCTCAAGATTTCTTGGTGATATTCAGTTTGCATTAACGTGCAGCAAGAGTTCCTCTTCTTTGGAAAGCATTCGATACCCACGTGGAACATAATGACAAAGATGTAGCGAGACAGTCCATGATTGCGATCAACCTGTATAAATTCCGAATGCAGACCAAGTAGGTTTATTTGTAGTTTATCTTAAAAGGTTAATCCTTTCACCCTAAGTCTTCTTTCTGTTTCATTTAAATAGCCAAGTTCAAGCGTTCCACCCTTAGATAAGCAGATTTAAGCCACTTTAACTAATCTTTGAATACTTGTGTCTTCCAGAATTCTTCCTTCTTCTCTAGCTCTTTTTAATTCATGCTAATGTAAGTCTTTGTTGAAGTTAATCTCTGAAAACTCTTGATGTAATATGATTTCTGTGGTTGTTAAGGGTGTTCCCGTAACTCCTAGGCACTTAATCATCATTTTTTCTTCTGTTTTACAGCAGAGCAAAAGCTCCTTTAATTATCATTTGCGTGTAGTTCATGACCTGAGTGACCTAAACACATGGCTTGGAAGATATATTTTCCAAGTTCAAGATCAAACTTAAAATCTAACAAGAAACAAAAAAACACTGAGGAAATGCAACAAACACTGCTGGTTCGCAGCATTCTTTCACTAAGTCTGAAAATTCCGTTTGTGTCTTCCAGTGAAGAGCTGTAGGCCGTAGTTTTTTGTTATCTAAATAGGTTTGCACTACTTTGTCAAGTGCTTCGTACATTGCTTCTGGTATGGATCCTCAGTTCAGAGTACAAACAACCAGCACAGAAATTTTTCCTTCCAGTTGGAGCTTCATTACTTTCCCTTCGACCTTGTGTGATACTTCTGTTTTGAATGTCATTTATGTTTTGTTCTTTTCACAAACTTTGTGCTAAGTGACTTCTTGGCCACAGATGCAGTTATTGGAAGTGATTTTGTTTTCCAAAGGCTAGTCTCTGAAAATCCGAACCCCTTGGTTAGCTAGCAAATACGGAAGAGCCTATTGCAGTTTAAAACAGACATAGCAACGCGAATAGAAACAACTCACCTGGAAATATTATTTCAACACTCTACCTGTTGCTAAATTAATTTCTACACATATTTCGGAAGATGATGATGTTAAGGCGGAAGAAAAGTGGTGCATACACGTATCTAGAGTAACTTTAATGATTGATGTGTGCATTGTATTAGTTGGTCAAGAGATCTATCTAGTTCACCACGACTTTCGGGCTGGAGACTCCTTTCTTCCATTTTTGCTTCTAAAGCTTCTCTTGCACTTTCGATTTCATTTTTAAATATTTTCAGTTCTTGCTTGGACAACTGGACAAGTTCGCCTGCTATTAAATGCAGACCAGCCAAGCACATCCAAAAGTCTTCCACTTGGTCACTATCTAGTACCAAATGCTTATTAATATAGTTCATAGAAAGATAAAAAAGTTTTGAATTTTGCTGTACGCTCTGAACCTGTAATACCAAAAACAAGACATGAAAGAGCTCTGAGCCTTTAAATGATTGTAGTAAAGCAAGAAAAAGTTCCAGAACCTGCTCCAATAATTCTCCCCTGTAAATATCCGCTTCATCTTCAAGTTCTTGTATATTTGTTTCTGTGCACTCATCAAATTCATTAAAATCGAACTGGTCATACAGCTCCAAGCAAAGCAACCTAAACTTGACCTCCCCTTTCACAAAATGTGCTTCACAAAGTCGTTCGTGTTTTTGCAATGAAAACAATAACAAAAGCTCAACTAATTGTAGGGAGCTAGCCAAGTAGCTCAAATTGAGTTCATAGACTAACTGAATTTGTGCCACTAGCTGTAGCTGGTGAATACTTCGCAACTTTGTAACATCCGCATTATTTCTTTTCTCAATAAGAGCTTTGATACATTCTAACCAATAATATGTTACACTTGCGCAATCCTTTTTTATTTTGTTGTAGTAGGTTAGCAGATCAAGTTCGGTTAAAAGTATCCGATGATCATCGGGGTATCGACTAAAGACATAAGTAATAAATTTAGCAAATTTAACCACACAATCCGCGTGCTGTCTATCTCTGCAGATCTTAATTGCTTCCATTGAAACTTGAATTCCTTGCTCGATAAAAAATCGAGATGGATATTGCTTGTCTTGATACACTGTAGAAAGAGTACAAAAACAATCTAAAACTAGACAAGATACTGTTTTATTCAGCGGACATCTGTATGGGATAGAGGCTATATACTCAATACCTTTATTTCTTCCTATAATGTTTGCATTACTTTCATTTGTTTCAGCTAGGAGAGTAAGCAATTTACTCCCTAATACTGGTACATTGCCGTATTTACGGGATCGTTGAACTCTTCCTAATAAAAAAATAAATTTTCTTGTCTGCTCAATGTATCCTTTTTCAGGACCAGACTTGACAATGTGAAGAGCAATTTGCAAAGAATTTTCCAAGCAAATACACGAACAATCTAGAAACTTTTTGCAAATTAAATAGAGTTTCCAAAGAGCAGAATCCACAAAGGAAAACCCCAAAGGAAGTCTATACTTGGCAGTCAACAGTTTGCAGTACAAGCTCAGCTGCTCTACCTCTTCGAAACCTTGCTTATTTTTCACATTAACCTCATTTATCCAGATTATCAGCGCTAAACCGCTCATAATCCACTGAGGAGTTTCACCAAATGTTTGAATCTGAGCAAATTTAGGAATGGTGAGTTCATCTAACAACTGATTACCTGCCACTAAAATATCGAGTAACAAAGCCGTGTCTGAATAAATTACTAACAAGTCAAACAAAGTTTTGAGGTCTTTTTCATAATAACAGCGCTTAGCCAGGGTTCTAATTCTTGTAATTTCATCATCAACTTTAAGAACAAGTCCTGTTAAACTTTCATACAAATCATTTGCTCGTATAGATTCTATATATGTTTTCAAAAGAACCAGCCCATTTTCCACTTGAACAAAGATTTGGTTTTCATCAACTGAGTCTACAAGATTTAACTCAGTTTCACAAAGCTCCGTCATTTTTTCCTTATAATTCTTCCAAGTCAATCCCATTGGAAGTTGTGCCTTCACTACAACAAACGAGTAAATGAAGCCTATTTTTACTACACAGTCAATAAGCAGCTGATTTTCAACCTTTGTTTCCAAGGAACCTGCAGCTACTTCGTACAGAGAACTCATTTCCTGTTCGCTGAATAAAAAGGCAGTTTGATTGATAGAGGTCAGTTCATATAGAAGTTCGTCAACATCTTTGCAACTATTTTTTGATAGCTCCGCGAGATGAAAGTTAACTTTTTTGTTCATTTCGAACCATTTTCTTTCTAAGTTAAAATCCTCATTTGCCTCCGCTAGAGCAAGACCATTTTTTTCTTCCTCAATGAACCTTCCAATGAATCTTTTTGGTGGATCGACTAAAGCATCAAGGCCATAAGTAGCTTTTAACGCTTGTTCGTTCTTTTGGTTTATTTTTTCATGCTCAATTTCTTTCTTTCTTAATAGGGAACGATGAAGTTTAAGATACAAATTTTCTACCAAGTCAAGCAAACTCTTTCTTTGACGCTGAAAATAAGGTTGATGAAAATCACAGCAAGTTTTCGCAGATATAGTATTAAAGTCCATGAATGATAAATCATTCGTGAATTCTAAGAAATTCGTAATCCTGCTTCTCACTTTTTGACTGTTCAAGCTTGATTCTATTAGTGGTACTTGTCTATAATAACTCAAAATATTTTGAAACATATTCAATTTCTCCAAGTTTATCCTGTTTCTAACAAATCTATATATTTCTGAATCTTCTGTTACTAACCAGTTTCCAAGCAAGACTATAATCTTAAAGAGTATTTGAGAAGATTCTATGAACATGGAGTTCATTCTCGATACTTGGATGCTCAGACTAAGTAACTTTGAAAGTTCTTTATAATACTCAGATATTACAGATATCTTGCTGTCTAATTTCATGTTTCACTCTTCATTTTAAACCGCAACTATAACAAAAGTTAATGCCTTACAGGCAATAAATGAAATATGGATTAAAGGTTAAACTTTTCTCGAAAGATTCAAGTTACCTAAATACCAAGCGCAGCAACACCTCTACCAGCAGTTTCTTTTGCAAAGATTTCAAAGTATTGGTAGATAATTGTTACCGACAATAAGATACCAGTACCTGAACCTATAGCTCCCAAGAAATCAGCAAACACCGAGAGCGCTCCAATTGCCATACCACCAAAAGCAGCCGCCGTAGGGATGTATCTATTGAAAACTTGCGTCATTGAACCTTGTCTATACCCTCCCACAGTCATGCCTTGGTTCATCAAGTTCTTGGTAACATCTTTAGGACTTGAGCCAGAGATATCAATCCAGGTTCTCGCGAATAAACCGCAGGAAGCAGTGATGAACACGAAGTAAACAATCACATGAATAGGATCAACAAATAGATCGCCAATTCCATTTGGTGGTGAAATATAATATGCAAGGCCGCCTATGGGTTGCATTCCTCCTCTTCTAGATCCCTCCACAATCCCCCAGGTTCCCAACAGTCTGACTAGAATGTTACTGCTAAATCGTTTGTACAATACCTGCGACATGAAATAAAGATTGGACACTAGCGCTGTCTGCAAAATCACAGGAATGTTACTGGTGTAGAACAGCTTGATTGGGTACATGGAGGTAACCCCTCTTTGTCTCTGACTTTTCAATGGAACCTCTATTCTAAATCCTTGGAAGTAAATCACAACCACAAACACTACAAGGGTTGCAAGAAGATTCATCAGATTCGGTAAATTGTCTCTAAAAAACGCTTCATGCAGAGCTTCGAGTTTGTTTGATCTCGTTAGGAGCAAGTGGAAGAAAGCAATAATAGCTCCTTCAAACTCTGTTCCCCTTCCTGTATTGATTGTAGTTGGTGAGAAGGATTTCCAAATAATGTTCTCACAGATGTTTGTAGCTATAAACAAACTAATACCCGAACCCAATCCATATCCCTTCTGCAGCAACTCGTCTAGTGTAATAACAACCATCCCAGCGCAGAAAAGCTGCAAAATAATCAAGACTGCATTACCAACTCCTAGAGTTGACAAATCACCATACATTCCACTTAGAACATAAGCAACTGCTTGTCCAATAGTGATCAAGATCCCGAAAAGCTTCTGAGCTCCTCCAAACAAAGCTCTGTCTTCCTTCAGAGACTGATCTACCTGAATAAGTTTAACTCCAGCCATCAACTGCATAACCATACCAGATGTAATAATTGGTGATATACCAAGTTCCATTAACGTTCCTCTATTTGAAGCAAGGATAACCCTGATCCAATAGTAAGGATCAGCATTGTTTGCATTAGCAACCCCATACAAAGGTATTTGGCAACAAACAAGGAACACAAATAGTGTGACAACAGTCCATAGAACTTTTTCTCTGAATGGAACGCGGCGATCAGGCTTTTCTACTTCAGGAACAATGTAGAGAACGGGTTTAACTAATTGAAGAAATCGAACCATCTTGAATTTATCTTTTTCTTTTTGGTTTACAAGTGGCACTACCGATTGAGAAAGATTATATAAACAGGAGCGATCTGGAACATATTTCTTATTTACTGACATAATGACGTGGCATAGAATGGAAATATTGCACTCCATGTGCGACTATTTCAGCTAGTGTAGAGAAGAAAACTATTATGACAAGTATAAGAAACATAGGTCATCTTTCATGATTAATCTAAACTTTCCGTATAGCTGCAACAATTTTTCCATCTCTCATTACTGCCACCACAGTTTTTTGTTCGATTCTGACATTTAAGTATCTTTAACACCTATTCATGTTACTAATTGCTTTGGTTGTAACAGGATTCTAGATAATGTTGATCTTCTTAAATAAGAAAACTCTTATAATACAACCTGCAAAATTATTATTGACTTACCGTGTACACCAATAACCACGTCATTTAAACCAATTACCAACACTGGTATTCACTCTCATAGTGATCACGCGTACTTCTAAACAGAAATTTAGCGTAGTCCTATCTATTGCAAAAATCAGTGTAAGTTATATTTTTTACTAAGATGTTCTTTGAGAATATCTAACTGGAAGAATGTATATTTGTTTAGTTCATGCTTGTTTACACCAATCATATCTTCATACTCAAAGCAGTGAAGAAAAATATCCAACATCCAGGCGCACAAGTAGGCATATAATAAAATAAAACCATCTGCACAAAATATTGGGGAATATATATAATATTTTGCCTTCTAGAACCTTCCACAAAGATTGTGATACTACTTATACCAAAATCTAAAGAAATGAAAAAGGAAAATTGTACAAATCTCCTACTGCTGATCTATGTGCACTTGTCCCCTTGAATTTTAATCTTTATCACTAAAGATTGAATTTTTGCTAGATTTCAAACTTCTATGCTTCCATCTCTCATATTGATGGAACCCAAACAGACCAAGCGATTAAGTTTGCTGTGAACATTTTTGTGTCCCTACTTACCATAATGGTATCCATGCACACAAAGATTTACTTCATAGTACCGGAAATAGAAAAGCTGCAGAAAATTCAATTGAGCATTACTTTTATTATTGGTATATCTCCCAGAGAGGCAACGCATATTTTCTCTGGAATCGTTCTCTGCCGAAAAGTGAAGTTATCGTGGGTTATATTATCCTTGAGCAACCTTTTCAAGCTGAATTTATCGCCCTTAATCCATTGCTTAAGAAAAATATTCTTTTTGTCTTATAGGTATCAATAATTTTGCTTTGCTACAAAGGTTTTGTTTTATATAATCTCCTTGGAAAACACTCTAGAAAATGTCTTCTCTAGGCCTCTAAGAAGTTAATAGAGTGTAGTGTTAGCCCAAAAAATGAAGATGATATTGCTTTATCATCGACACTATCAAGATCTTTTTATTTTCACTGTAGCAAAAGTAAAGTAACATCTTGTGAATAAATAATTACCTACTAAGATTTCGCGATAACCATGCTTAAATTATTCAAGTTTCGACAATATCTATTGTGCATGGCAATCTAAAGAACTTCTCTTGCTAAAAGGTTCTTTCTATCAATACTTGAGGTACTAAGATCCTTTTTAGTCAAATTTTTCTATGAGGCTAAGAGATACTAAGATAAATTTAATGGAATATGATGACACTACCGAGGGAGCATCGGGACCTTGATCAATGTTTAAGTGCAGAATGCTGAAAAAGCGGGAAGAATAAACATATCTGTAAGTACAAATCTCAATATGCGGAAGATCTATCTCTGATTAGCTAGATTAATCTTAAAAACAGTTGATGTGAGCTACAATGAATTCCCTTCACGAAAAGTAATATATATACCATGATTTAAAAAAACTTTAAAGCTAATTAGGAAGGGCTGAATTTTTTTCTTAATCGAAGAAAGAGCAGATCATTTGTCAATTAAATCACTGTGTTGAGACATGTAATTGAATTGTTGGGTAAGTGAAATCTCATCGGCTCCAATTTTACCTTCTTTAAGATATTTACTGTTTTCTATGAACACTATGAACACTAAAAACACAGCAATTGGATATTTGCTGCGTTTGAACGTGACTTTATTTTAGTTTAAGTGTGACTTTTACTAGTATGCCGGGTGATGTGTTTAATAGTCTTACAAGATTCTTGTAAATGCTTCTAAAAGTGTTATTTGTAGTTCTTAAGAATGAATTGCTCGTTGGGAAATAATAAGGATATACAATAAGAAAAACACGAGAATATTTCATGTACTTAAATGATACTGAACAAGGCTTACAGTATTGAATAGCTACTTATATTATAGCATTTTTCGGATTCTACATGAAATCTCCGTGATTTATGATAATGGTGAAGTTATGGTTTAAAGTTGGGTTGGTTGGGTCACAATATATCAATGGTAACTATATTAATCTTCGAGAAGTCTTACTATCAATTACATCATCAATTTGCTTTTTTTACATAGGAAACATAGTACATTAAGAAAATATCCTCAAGAAAATTACAGAAAACTTAGATTTACTACTAAACAAGAGTTCGGCATTTCATATGTTACACCTATAAATAAAATATACCACCAAAAATTCTTACCGTACAGTTCATACCTAATGAAACAAACTATGATAAAATTTTTCATATATTTAGAAAAGATTGATGAATGTTATGATATGTCTCCATGAATTAAATACTGTGTTTGGAGCTTGATTAGATTCAAGCACTATTTATGAAATATCATTATGTGAAAAGAAAGACCAGAAGTCAATATTCTGGATAATACCACCTGGAGTCCAATAAATACTCCCCCACCCGCCCCAATGTACTCAGGTTCGCCACTGCCCATTAGTGCCCACTACAATTTGCATTTGAATGATCTAACTACGTCATGTAGTTTCTCATGACATGAGAGAAATCAGCCAGAAATTTCACGTTGTGATATTAAAAACAGAATCAAATTCACATTATAAGGAGCAAATAGGTAGGAAAGATATCTTAACAATTAACAGCGTTCATAAGTTGATTCAGACCCTGGCATAATAAATGTTTAGAAGGTAATGAACCAAGTCGCATCAATGTGCCACACAAAAAACTCTTACAAGTAGACATTGAAACGTATAACTAAGAATTTCTTGATAAGTCAGGAATATTGATAAGCTTTATATTAAGCACTTTTCAGATACTTGTTGTGTTCTGTTTTCCTCTATGAATGCAAGCAGGTACTTGTTAAGTTTATAATTCTATGTAATGGCACAATGGGCGAAACATAGCATTATATTATGTGAAGTTTTATGGAAATAAATAAGAATCAATAGTATAATTTGAATTTCTTAAATTAAATACAAAGAGCGAACAGAGTTTTTAAGGGTTTTTCACAGAATATTTTTCTAGTTTACGATTCATTTAGAGACATAAGAACAATTTGGTACTAGTGTATGTGCTTTCTTTTGTTGATAATAGTTTAAACTTTTTTCTAGATGATTAGAAACTATTGTGTGATTGGCTGACTTCTTTATTATTGTTTTCTCGCATGTTTTTCCCCAGCGCTTGAAGTAGCATATCTCATAGAAAAATATTGACTAATAAGTAGTTTGTTGATTGTTGTCAACTCGATTAAGTTAATCGATTAAAAATTCTGAGTTATTTCATTAGGTTTATTATTGTGCTATTTTTCTACATGTGGTTGAATACTTTACCCTTACATTTTCCATTTGCTCAGCTAAATACAAGGCACTGGTTGTTGTTTTTATTGCATTTAGCCAGATAGCTGGTCTATCTTAAAGTGATAATTATATTATATAATTCTATTAAACCTGTTGAGTTTAAATTCCGTTGCAAGTGTTTATTCTTGCTTATTGGTTATAGATACATTCCAAGTTGTCTTAGTCTCGTTACTGTTGCATAAGCATCTTCCTTGTTATGGGTAAGTTAGCGTCTATAGAAGATCATACTTATCCTGTGGCTATGTTGCAAAGTAACCCCTTAGCAGAACATCTTATAAGTAAGAATCTTCGGTAAATATTTAAGTTTTTAAGCATTCGTAACAAACGTAATAATAAAACATGATACTAAGTTTAATAGCATATTGTCTTATAAATAATAAAATTTAAGAAGAATCCAATCATAGTTGAGAACATTCCCATGTTGGCATTTTCTACAGACGCCATTTGGAACCTCTGCAAGTGTAAATTTAAGACATATTCAACTATATCAAAATAGTTAGAATGGAAAACTCAGTTTACAAGAAGCTAGAAATGGTTGACTGGGCCCGTTTTAAATTTATTCAATACATAGAGCCCCCGGTAACTCTACAAGGACATATAAGAGAGCCAGAATTCTTAAATCTGCTACGAAGGAAGTAATAAGAGAATTATTCAAACTTTCATATCCTTGGCATCGCCTTAGTTATACACATTATTAGGCACTTAAGCTTTTCTATCTCTACACTAGTAGATAAACTGCGCATATCTATAATGCTATGGCTCAAATATAATTACGACAATTACTTCTTTCCTTTTATTACTTGTCAACAAATCTAACATTCCCAAACTAGCTAAAAGCACAGTATATAATATCAAACTCTCTATAGGCTATTATGGACCATTTATGAAAGTATCTTAAGACCATGTAGCAGGTCTGATAGATGGTATGTGTAAAAACAGATTTTCTTAAATTCAAAAAAGATAGTAAAATTAAATGCTGGGATCTAGGTACCTCATTAATAATCTACTTAGAATCTTTTTGTAAATTTAACATATTGTTATACAAATATTATTGAGTACCCTTGGGTGCGTGGTTTTATTAGAATGCGAAGCAAGTGGCATTTTTCTTAATACTTCATGTAGGTAAAGTTAAAAAAATACTCTTTTCTTCCTTAGTACAGCAAGCTGCACATTGTTTAACCTTTGAAATTCCACCTGTATTTAACTTCATTTTTTTCAATCATCGAAAAAAAATCGATGGAAATCTTAGTGCCTTGGATGTAGCATATATCATGAGTAAAAAAAGGCTGTGTCTATTGAAAAAAAAGTTCAGCGGATAAGATATGTCTGAATCTCTAATATGGAGAATTTGTAGAGTTTAATTGAGTAGGCGTCCTTAGGACCTCAGATGATATGTACACTTTGTTACATTGTTTAGAAGTTTGAGGGCAGATACAATGAGTCTCTTTGTTCTTAAACCTTGCACTATTTGATTTAATATAAAGTCAAGTCTTTACAAAAATGTGCAATAAATTTTTTTCATAAAAAATGCTGCAGAATGTGCTCACTTTTGGGTAAAGTAGTTCGGGTATTCTGCGGTCTTCTGGTAAGACGAATGAAAATATTCCTATCATATAGGTAGAGATCAAGTTTAATCACACCCACCAATTATCAAATATTGTAAACATGATTATTTCCGGGTTGGGTACCGATAAATTCTTATTAAACATCGGCTTTGATAAAATACTTTGTCTTAAGCTTTAAGGAGTATTGTTTTCGCGCAATGATAGGCGATTCATGACTCCTTAGCTTTTGCTTGAAATATTTTAGAGGCATGTAGTATACATTGTTGCAACAGCCAACTGTCCATTAACATTTTTAACATGGGTAATTATATAAAATCACAAATACACTTGCCTGGAAAATATTTTATGGTTGACAACTTGATGTGGAAAAAACAGCTTCAATGACCATAATCTCTTATGCATGTATGATCTTTCCATAGAATAAGCTCAGCCAATAGTTGCTAGCGAAGTCTACACTAATTCTTATCCGCACTAAATAACAATTTTCGTAGAATATACGATATCTTAAACATTCGAACATGGAATTTTCTGTATTTCTTGTATCAATCCCAAAGCTGGTTCAAAGTGAATAATAAGAATACACAGTGAGCTCATTTAAGGCCAATAATGAAGATCAAGATCCATTGCCCCAAAACTTTCTGAGAGTTTCTACACCTATGTATCCTTTAGAACTAAATTATTGCCCTAATGGAAAACCCTCCATGAGTTTCAATAGTACGTACATTCCAATAACATTTATTCTGTTGTTCAATAACACGAAAATTTCAGTTAGAGATTCGATGGTACAGGATCTTTACTACTAATCAATTTTCGTTCACCGAATATTTAAAATTTACATAGTGAAACAAAGTACAGGAAAATGGTTAAGTTATTCCCAAAATATTTGTCAAAGAAAGCATTGTAAAGGTTTTCTTAATTGGTAATGGTTTCTTTTTAGGATTTTTTTTCGGACGTTCTTTGTCTCAATATATGACATGTGAAAAATTAGGATGTTGTGTAAACCTAAGCGATTAACAGTATTATTGGTACTCCCATCGGTTCTTAGTTTTAATATTTTACTCTAGTTTTTGACATGCCTCAATTATTGTATGAAATACACCATACCCAAAATGAAAACTTTTTTAGATTCTTCCAATCTTGGCTAAAGCCTTATGTTTACTTTTAAATTTAATGGAAATAATATAAAAACAGGGGACCTGGTCTCATCTAATTTAACTTTAACTGGATTGTGTATATTTCCTATGGTAATATACGACAGCCGAATTTTTTCCCTGAAACAGAACACTATTTGAAATATTTCTGTGGCGTTAATAGGATGGACCCCATACTAGAATATGTTTGATCACAGGAAGTACACATATGTCTCAACGAGCAAAACCTTACTATAAATGGTAATAGCACAGGCAATATCATAAAAAAAAAGGTAAAGTCAGACCATCAACAATGCAAAATAGACGTAAAATAATATAAAAACTTACTCAATGTGTTTGACGAATCTGCTTACTTTGTTTATTCCTGTGTGTGTGAAATCTTTCTTTTCAATTTTTTATTATGCTGGTGTTGGAGAAGTACTTCGGTAGGGTATGAGGACATTTCCAGTTTTCTGTAGCCGTAAACGGGAATGATCTCCGCCAAAAACTCCATCTTATCTTCAACTCAAAATAAGTTAGGTTCAGACTAAAAATTCTTTGCAAGTCTAGGCTGGTGTCTTGGTGTAAAGACTGTCACTCAATCAGCTCGCCGTAACCGGGTTCCGGTTATGCATGCAAGAATGAGGCTATAGCGACAGAGCTAAATGAACTACAATAATATACCCCTGAGACAAAATATATGTGTGTATTGGCGGGTGGAAAATGACACTCTTCAATCGCTTTTACCACAAATAACTCTTTGGCATAACATCATATGATGACGTAACACCCCTGCTGAAACTACTGTTAGATTGTTCAATAAACCTTCCTTCAACTTATTGGTAGGCCCTCATAGAAAAAGGCATTTGGTTTCATTGCATACTTTTTGTTTCATGAAAGATGTGCCAGATGTGGATTTCAGTACGTAACCAGAAACCTTAATGAACTAAGGAGGATGAAAGGATAACAATAATAAACTTGTTTCTTGCTTAAGTTTATTCATGCTGAAATTAATTGGTTTTTACTAACACTTCACTAGCTGTTTTCCTTATGCTTACCCAGCGATGTATATACCTTCCGTTGTTAGTTGGATCCTAGTAGAGTATTCACTAAGTTTTCTTCAATCAGGATCTTTGGCTATTTCATATAGGTGTAATGAAGTCTCTTTAAACTAACGTTCCTTAGTATAAAGCTGTAGACTGGGGAGTATTGCTCAAAGAAAAAATGAAAACTATCAAACTCAAACTCGCTCAAAGTTAATTTTAGAAACTGTGAAGATCCTCAACACTAAGTCATGAAACTGAGATTCCTTAACAAATTCTTCATTGAGGGCCATAAATCATTCTCACTTAGTTCCTCAGAAATCTTCAAAGATTGCTAAAATGTTCTCAAGGAATCTTCAATGAGTTCCTTTGTTCTCACTGAATTGGTTCCGTGAAATCTTCATTCAGCAGTCCTCAATGAAACCTTCATTCATTGTAGTTCTTGCGCACTCAGACTGGCTCAGTCACCTGAAAACTTTCCAAAAAATCCGACTAAGTGCTCCTTGATGACTCGCTCTGCACCCCTAGCTTGTAGTGAAATTGAAGGACTCTTACAATCCTAAGTTGTTTCTTCTTATTGAAGGTACTGGGCAACTGAAGATAATCTTCACAAAAGCCCCAGCAGAAATCAAATTTGAAAATTTGAGACAGATGATAAGTCCCGTTGCCATAGTACATTAAGCAGTTACTTCAACTTTTGCCTCGGAGTACTATGCCTAAACCCAATTTTAATCTAGTGACAAAGTCCAGAAAATTCCATCTTTATCTTATTGAGCTTTGTGCTATTTATGCAGCTTATTCAACTTTTAGTGTCATTGCAATTAAGATTGAGCTACAGAATAGGTGAATCATACAGTGGATGTCGCTGTAGATTGGCCATTGACTGGGGCTTCATCTGTTGGCGGTGGTTCATCCTTTCTTAATTCCATACTGACAGGAATTTCAGATGTATTCTTTTCTATCATATGAATAGCTGCAAGGTCATACGGATCTGCTTTGTGTTGGAGTAATAAGAACTTGAAGAATTTCTGTACAAAATACTCGTCACAACCTTGGCGTTTATATATCTCTTTACACTCATCCAAAGCAGCCATACTTTGCTTGATTCTTTCCTTCGTCAAAGGATGTGTACTTAACAAAGATAATCCAAGTTCTCCATTGCCTTTCTCGTTCAGATTAATCGGTTCATTTGGGTTGCCCATTTGTATCCTGTGCATTGATTCAAACAGTTTCAAGGCCTTTTCTGGCTCATAGCAAGCCCTCTAGGAATAATAAGCAAAAGAAGTTTACGCTAGCCATTCTCAACCCCATTAGGTCTGCTCTTGTTTCTTGTTCTCTACTGTACCCACGACCAATTACCTTTCCAACAAGAGGTGTCAGAATTTCAGGAAGAAAGGTAAGAAGGCCTCCAGTTACATCCAGCAAAGAAATTACTAACAAAACAGCAGACTGAATAATAGCATCAAACATGAGAAGATCTTTAGTGTGTGATAGAACAAAGTGTGATAATTCATGTGCCAAAACGTATGCAAGCTGCTCCTCAGCGCCGCCATATTGCTTCAACAACCCTTTCCTAAACATTAAACCATCCAGTGAAAGCATACGTTACAAAAATTTTCTTAGGTAGAAAACTATTCACGAAAGCGTTGGGCTCATTCTGATCCACAACAAGCAAAGTCCAATGATCTAGAAGAAATTCTTTCTTCTTCTCCCACCTTCGCAGTTCATCTTGCTGGTAGGCATTTATAATACTTGTTCGCTGAACTTCCAAGAGAAGAACAGATATAATTTCCTCAATTTCATCTATAAAACTTTTCTTCACCCGTGAAAATGTTTTTTGTAGTTTTCTCAGCTCCTTCTCTGAAATATCATGTTTTAGTATCGATTGCTGAAATCCGACTAAACCGATGAAATAAAAAGAACTCTACCTCGTATGTTCTTATCAATGATAAGAACTTGTGGATGCCTTTCCTCTTCACTAACGCAAGAGATTTGTTGCTGCGTTGGAAGAACTGTTTTAAGAGCTTTTTGCTCAAAGCCAATGGGATCATCAAGATATTCAACCTGTCCTAAAGCGTAGCACGTCGAGCCAAATGTGAATAGCAGAACCCCGGTTCTTAATCCTCGAAAGCCTCGTCTAAATCCACGATGCTGCCAGGGTCTTCTCCAAAAACTTGCAGGCCTTCCAATTGTTTTCAACTTGCTGTCGTTATGTTTAACTTTTTCTACAACTTTTGACTCAGTTGTTGAAAAGCGACGAACCAATCCAGGTCTTGCAAATTGGAATCTCTTGATCATTGCATTATTTTGAGTCGAATGGATTAAGTGACAAGTAGAAAACTTCCTGCAAAGATGAAGAAAATTTCTGTCGCTGACGTAGTTCTTCATCATCTTCTCTAGCAAATAAACACTGCCAATCCACGAGATGACAATAATCGTGAGTAATTTTGGGATAAGGATTATGAAACATATTAAATAAATTTGAATCTATGATAAAATCTATATCGTAGATTATTGAATTTCCCAAAAATAGTATCTTCCGGCGAATCACAGAAGAAAAATGATGAAGACGTTTAATTCAAGGTTGAAAAGATTCGGCAGAATTGAGAATGTCCGTGCTCTTTCATCATCTACGGAATATGATCTGGTAATCATTGGCGGTGGACCTGGTGGATACACAGGAGCTATTAAAGCTGGCCAACTAGGTATGAAGGTTGCTTGTGTAGAGTCTCGAGGAGCTTTGGGAGGAACTTGTTTGAATGTGGGATGTATCCCAAGTAAGGCGTTGTTGAACTCATCTCATCACTATCACGATGTATTATTACCTTTTTGTTCAGGGTTTAGGCTTTGCATTCCTTTAAGAGGCACGGAGTTGATATTGATGGTGTTAACTTGAACTTGGAGCAGATGATGAAGAACAAATCACAAACGGTCACAGGGCTGACCTCTGGAATTGAGAATTTTCTTTTCAAAAATGCTGGAGTGGATTATGTTCCTGGTTTTGGTAAAATTGTTTCTTCTGGTGAAGTTTCTGTTACAAAGCTGGATGGGGGAAACGAAGTATTGAAAACTAAGAATATTATGATTGCAACCGGAAGTGAAGTTACTCCACTCCAGCAAGCTCCAGTAGATAACGATAAGCAATTGATTGTAGACTCTACAGGAGCATTAGAACTCAAAAAGGTGCCTGAGCAACTTGTTGTCATTGGTGGAGGCGTCATTGGTTTGGAACTTGGATCTGTTTGGAGCAGGTTAGGATCTCAAGTCACAGTCGTAGAGTATATGGATAGTTTATGCCCTGAAATGGACAAAGAAATCACTAAAATGTTTCAAAAGGTATTGAAAAAACAAGGACTCAAGTTTAAAATGGAAACAGGTGTAACAAAGACAGAGATTGTTGGGGATAAAGTTAAGGTGACCATGGAACACAAGAAAAAAGGTAAAGTGGATGAAGTTGAGGCGGATACCGTACTCGTATCTACTGGAAGAAGACCTTTTACTCAAGGCCTAGGACTGGAGAATCTTGGAATTGAGACCAATGAAAGAGGTTTCATTAAAATCGACGGGCACTTCAAGACTAATGTGGATGGAATTTATGCAATTGGTGACTGTGTGCCAGGGCCTATGCTTGCACACAAAGCTGAGGAAGAAGCAGTTGCATGTGTGGAAAACTTAAATGGATCAGTTGGACATGTGAACTATGGGGCCATTCCGGGCGTCGTTTACACCTATCCTGAAGTTGCCGCTGTTGGTCAAACTGAAGAAGAAGTTAAAGCTAGTGGTGTTAAATACAACAAGGGAACGTTTCCATTCCAAGCAAACAGTAGAGCACGAGCTAATCTTGATGCAGATGGAATGGTAAAAGTTATTGCTGATGCTGAGACAGACCAAGTTCTAGGTGTTCATATTCTCGGGCCAAATGCTGGTGAGCTCATTGCTGAAGCCACCTTGGCTCTGGAGTATGGGGCAAGCAGTGAAGATATTGCGAGAACATGCCATGCACATCCAACACTGAGTGAAGCGGTTAAGGAAGCTGCTTTGGCTACTTTTTCTAAGCCTCTCAATATATAAGAAGCTTCAGTTTTTGCTAGTTTTAACTGGAATAACAACCAGCTCAAAGTCCTTTATTCTTACTAGTTACTCAGATCAGTACCAGCATAACTCACCTGAATTACTAACCTTTCTGCACAATGCCCTGCTAGACGAACTCAGACTTTATTTTTCTAGCAAAGCCAATAAGTTAAGAGCAATAGACCAAGTTCTTTAAGGTGTTTCAGAACAAAGTCGTGATGTAGACCTAGATTTTCCTCTGTTACCCCGAGAGTAACTTCTAGCTACGACAGCAGTTGCTACAAGCCTATCTGGAAGTACAATTAAATCATATGTCAAATGGTTACTTTAGAAAACAGCGCTAAGCCGTCGCATGAATTCTTCGGAAAATGGTTCAAAGTCTAAGCTTGTAACAGCTTCTATACTTATACCAATGCCGCCCAAAAAGACATCACTAGCGAGTGATTTTTTCTCAGTAAGTTCGGACTATTATAAGAGAATGTTAAAAAAAAACGTTATTTTCTCTCTTAATGGTTAAGCTAATCGACACTCGTAGGTATTTTTTAACATCCAACCATGTTTTAGCTGACTAATTTACATCATTGAACGAGCCCAACCCAAAAATTAAGCTTAATGGAACCACTATAGCTAAGTGTTTATTATTTAGGTAGCTTGGAATGCTCAGAGAAGAACAAAACTTGGCAGACCTCGGATTAGAGATGCTTGCAACAGAAGAAACCTGTTGGAACTAAAAAAAGTTAGTTATCAGGCAGAAGAACGAAAAAGCTGTGACCGAAGATTATTGTTACGCAACGAATACGGCCTCTCGGAGGAATTATTTCCTCAGTTCTGGTTGCAATCTTAGGAAAGGTATTGTATCTAAGTGTAGGGGAAAACGGTGATTTGAACTTTTTTCTACGAGAGAGAGCCTGTTTCTTCTGTATATTTTATTTCAGTTTCAAGAATTGATGATGTTGCATTAACAGTTAACTCAGTTTTGTTATAACGGTTATATTATATCATTAGCAACGTTTAGAAATACGCGCCATTAACGATGTAACACGGATAAACCGAAGAAACTTAAGAATAGAATGAGAGGACTCGTAGTGTGTAAAGAATTTTAGCTCATGCAAGTAAATCAGCAATAACCGATACGTTCATCAAAAAACTGATAAGAACTTTATTTTGCCATTATCATGCCACTCATATCAACTTGTTTTGTCATATTTCTTCCGCAATTTTAACTCGCCTTGAGAGCAAAATGAAGGGTTAATAACCAACTTCTTTTGCCCCTAGGCACAGAATGAGAAAACTAGTACTAATTTAACCACATTTCTTTTTTCATGGCCATTGTCAAGCTTATACTTATATTTTATCTGTCTGAGGAAGCTTATTTTCACGGTTGCATATAAAAATCCGTCAGGCAATTGTTCATCTTGGCAAAAAGAGTAGAAATGTATGAAAGCAACTGCATATTAAATCCAGTTAGACATTATCATAATTCACGGAAATTAAGGTTTCCTAGTTTTGACGCAGAGTCGGCTGAGTGGACCGAGTTTCAATTACTCCCCCGTTTTCATGATTCGAGATGTATAGTCCTTTACCTTGAGCCCTACCCAAAAAGCCCATTGAACCCTTGAGTTCGTGAAAAACTGGGTGGAAAAAGAGAAAAGAGAGGAAGGGGTAAGTTAAAGAGCTTAAGCGACATTAAAGATAAGATAAAATGCATCTGGAAGACAAAGTCCAGAAAAATAAAAAAAAATAAAGTGAAATAAACAGATCTAACTAGAAGAAATACTTAAGAAGAAAAGGGATCCAGGAAGTAAAAATAGCAATAAAATTTATTACTGTTGCATTTAAAAGGAAGCTACCTTAATGGCTGCTATGAATTTTGTTAAAACTAGTCCCATATAGCAAGAACACAGAATACACAACAAAATGCAACATCAACATTTTTTTTTGAAAAATCGAATTAAAAAATGATTAACATATACGCCTACTGTCACGACATGTCCTAGTGTGAATGATTCGTCTTAAGGTTAGGGGTGCAGTTGAGATTTTCATGGTTTCTCAAGAGAACATTGTGAAATTTCTCTGACGGCTAAATGAGAATTTGTAACCAAGCAGGGACTTTAAGTCTGAACTTAAGTGAAAAACAGGTCATGAGATGGACTTACAATGATTCATACTAATCAAACCTAAACGGTATTGCAGATTCATACCAACTACAAATCATAACTGTTCATAGGTCCAGTCATTGAATTAGCGCACAGTTAAAATTTTCCAGCATTCTAAGTAATCAAAAGATATATATACATATATATCCAACGTACACAAGACCTGGTTAAATTTTAAGATACAACTTTCAAAGTTTCTCAAGGATTCCTCAGAATTTACAGAATATGGATCTAGTGGGATGAAGAATTCTCAATTTATCAATATTTTTCAAAATGGCAGCCATGTTTGAAACTATAGTGTTTTTCTTCTACTAGAATTGGTCACATATAATCAGCAATATTTCAAAAAATATACTATGTGAATATCTTTTTTTGTTTTATAGGTGAAGAATTATTATTGCAAAGAAAATGTTAGCATAAAAAGAATAGAAATAGACATTGGTTCAATGCTATATGATTTTTTTGCACATCTGTCGAAAAACTAACAATTAATAAGGTGAAATATTTGAAAAGCATAGCACAGAACAACAGAACATGATCCAAGTTTGGAATGTTGTTACCCAATATATATCCTTTCAAACTGATGATAAATTATTTCTATCCTCTCTACATTTTCTAGATGGAATAAATTGTTACTTCACGTAATTACGTCCACTGCGCAGCCGAAGGAACTTTAAACATCTTCAGTTTCTATATCTATTGTCAAATATACATGAGATAACAATTAATGCCTTTAGAAGAGTAAAAATCTTTTCTGAAAATGTTCTATGACCTAATTTAATTTATTGTGAACGTGGATTTTTTAAAATATAGGACCTGCAGCTGACAGTGCAGTGGCTTATCGATAAATTCCCAGTTGGATAATTAACAAAAAAACATTTCATTTTTTGACTTGGAAGCTCAAATAAGTTACTATAGTTGAACAGTATTAAAGAGTTTAGAAAAAGAATGACCTTGCGGTTAAGCCCCATATATTTATCCCCTGAAACTTATCATAAAATTAAAATTATCTGCTAAGAAACATGAATATTTATGACCTCTAGAAATACGTAGTAGTCTACTTTATTGATTGGATACTAGCAATTGCAAGACTATACACGTACCCTGAATAGCATCTACAGTCATGTAAATCACTTCAATATATTTAGTAGAAAATAAATAAAACATGTTTTAGAATTATATACCGTACAAATAGAAAATAGTACTCTTTAAAGGTCCTAGAAATCATAAATAATGATGTTTTCATTTTGTTTCCATAGCCGGGTTTGAGGCTGCAGGTTTAAACCAGATTCCTTCCTATCACAAGATTGAACCTTAAGTGAGTTTAAATTGGCTATGGATTAGATTATTCTATACTCTATAGAATAAATTTTAGCTTAATGGGTGATACTATCCGTGGAGGAGAAGACCTATAGACTCTACGTTGTTATCTTACATATTTCTTTTCCCTTTATTAAGAACTATAGACTTACCAATTGTCTCGATGTCATATTAGAACCTTAACAGGCCATGGATCAACTTGGAAAATTTACTTTATACAATTAAATATTTTCAAAACATGTATTAACAAAGTAAAATGACATTTTTGGTTTAATTATAGAAGTAAAAACTGTGTGCAAGTAGTGCACACCTTCTGTACAATATTTGTTAAGGTTGACAAAGCCTAGAAAATATGGTTAAACCCTATATATAACAGATAATATTCACACAAAATCTTAAAATCTGTTTTTTCACTTTGTAGCTGAAATAACAACAATGATAATATAAAGAGCACTTGCTTAACATGTGGAATTCTTCTCTTGAGAAAGTTTGTATTGTCTAAATTTTTGAGTAAACCAAAGGAGAAATACAACTATATGTAAATATAAATAAGGGGAAAATCTTTAAAAAAATGATTCGTAATGTTTTAAGTTTTTACGCGTATGCCAATGCTCCCCTAGTGTGAGTTTTATTGTTGCCGTGTTTAATCTTCTAGGGGACACTACACGCTTTGAGACAGCGGTGTTCTAAACACTCTGTTTGCAACTATCCATAAGCAAATGGAAACAGAAACAAACGGTAAAGAAAACGGTTTAAACGACATAAACCAAAAGAAAAGTCCAGCCTCTCGGAGAACGAGCCGAAAACGAAAAGCTTCTGCAAAAAGTAAAAAAGCAAAAGAGAGTAGAGTCTCAGCATCTTCATCGCTCTATCTCGGATATGTCGAGGAAAATGAAAGCGTAGAAATGATTATGAAAAAGTTTGAAAAGCTAGAACAGATGCAAAAGAAGAAGAACAAACAGAGAGAAACTGAAAACCAAAATATAGTAAATAACCAGCTTTCTGAAAAAGACATGGAAGCTTTATTCAAAGAAACCTCAGTATTCAACTTGGACATGGTCAACCAAGAAGAGGAAGAGGATTACAACTTCGACGAAGAAGATTTCTCTGACGATGACGGATGGGAAATGTCGGGTTTAAAGACCAAAAGAAATTCTGATGGTGAAAAAGTCTATCTCTTTGACGATGATGAAGATCTATGGGATGAAATTTTGAAACCAAAGAAAGGTAGAAAGAAAACGGACAAGAAAATCTCAAAGCCTCGGCCTAAAAAGGACAATGAAAAGATTGCAGATGATTTTGTTTATGTGAAAATTCCTACAGATGATATTTTGCCTATGAGTTGGGGCAAAAATATTTCACAATATACTCCTGCGTCTGCCGTAAATACTAAGACCACTTGGCATCCTGGGCAGATTACAAACTATACAACGTTCAAAGTAAGTGAAGTGCCAAAGCAGGCTGCAAAGTATGAAGTTGATAGCGTGCTGAAAATGGATATATTTTCTCTTTTGAAGGAGAAAAAGCCTGTGTTTCAGGGGATAATTCTGTCACCACCCTGGAAGGAGAGGTTTGGAATTGATAGTGAAATCAGTGAAGGCATTGTTCCTGCAGATTTGCTTAGTTTGAACCTTGACTCAAAAAACCTTATAATGAACGGCTTTTGTTACATTTGGACACCCAAACATCTTATTCACAATGTGATCAAGATTATGAAGAAAGTCAATTTTTATTATGTAGAAAACGCTGTGACTGTTAGATTGGATCTGGGGAAGTCTGCAAATACTAGAGGAGCAACTTCAACTTTTCATGGGAGTTTGTTCAAGCAAGTGAAAGAGACGTGTTTGATATTTAGAAAGGGTTTCATCAAACCTTCAGGCAAACGAGAGTGGACGAGAGTTGAAATTAGACATCAAAGAACAAGTGATGTAGATTTCTGTCACAATCAAAGGCAGAAAGGTGGGTTCCAGTTATTTAGTGATAACTATATGTATAACTTGGTTGAAACTATGGTTCCCCATGGACGATTCAATCCGCTAGATAAAGATGGAAAAGAAAATAGCAAAAATAAAGCAGAACAGAAACTGTTACATTTATGGGCACCTAAGGAAGGTATGAGAACTGGTTGGATATCTATCTGTCAAAAATAAAGCATTTATTTTTTCTTAGTAACTCTGTTATTCTTGACAGTGTACTGGGCTATTGGTCTTTCTTTTAGATAATTAAGCTTGGCTCTTCGGGTTCTTTTCTTACCTTTGTGGATAAAATCTTCTTGGATGACTCGGATTGAAGTGAGCAAGGGTGAGTAAAGAGGAAACACGTACTGCACGGCTGTTCCTTCAATTGCTCCTAGAATCTTGAAGCTAGAACTGTAGCCTCTATTTCTTTTACCAATAACAACACCAGAGAACATATTTTCTCTAGATGCTGTCAAATTTCCTTTGAACTTTATTTCCAAAGCATCTCCAGCCTTGAAATCAGGAACAGGCCGTTTTTCTTCCATTTCTTTGACAAGTTCCATGTTCAGATGGTTTATTACTGTGTTGGCCCTTTTATGTGCTTTTCTGTGATACCACATATTCTTACGTGTTTTCTTTTTTGTTTCAAAATCATTCGAGTATAAATGTTCTAAAGGATGAAAATCTTCTTCCGAATAGTATGTCTTGTAATACGTTGGTCTTGGATTCCTACCAAACTTTGTAAACCTGTGTAGAGGGCTCTTTTGCACTTCTTGGCTTAAATTTCTAATATTAAACGATAAGCTTTGAATTCCGATACTTTGTCCTCCATATTTGCTTCGGCCAAAGCTCATGAATAAACCTTTTCCAAGAACACCTTTAGTCCAATACATTTTGTTGTTCTGCTTATTAGATTATCCTGATATCATTCGTTGAGTCCAACCAATCAACCACATATACCAAATTAGTTTAACGGTATGAACAGAAGCAATACTGGAACAACTTACCGAGAGGGATATCCATTTAGAAACGGGAAAACCCTGAATCCCGAGAAGAACAATTCTCGAGATTCAATGTAGATATCGATACTTACCGATCAATTATTATGAATGTGAAAGTTACCAAGTAATACTTACATGCAAAGAAACAGTTTTACATTTTTGAGAACACACTGAAAGCAGCATGGAGGAGAAGTGAAAACAAGATCTGTTAGTGTCAAATTTCAAAGAAGAGATCACATCCTATGGCTATTGAGCATTCACCATGTCTATTACAACATCTGAACTTAAGCTCTAAACTCATGTTTCAACACTTTCACCATACAAATCTGCTTGTTTTCACTATTATGGAAGGAATTTCAGAATTTACATATTATCTAAACACAAAAGAAAGCACAGTCCAGTTATGAGCGAACATTTTACCTCAGTTTTTTCGTAGTGTGAGAAATCCTGTTACACTTCATGTTTAATATGAGTTAAGCAATAAATACTATGTCCATCTTACAAACAGTTTGATGTTCTATCCTTGCTTATTTGAAGATTCGGTCTTTTCACTTCAAACCATTGAAAGAAACATTTTGGTTATGTTTTCTGTAGGGTAATATGGCGACGAAACATTGTTATAAACCCAATCTGCATTGGAAGCAGCAATAGATGTTTGAAAATAATGACCTAAAGATAAGGAAATCCCCTTTTTGATAATGTAGGAAAGCAAATGGTAACTGGAAACAAGAAAAAGCTATGTAAGCTAAGAAATAATATTAAGTGCTGTGCTGTACTGAAACCAACTGACGACATTATCAAACTATTACGCTGCTCAAGAATAATTTCATGATTATGTAGGTCTCGGTATGCTTTAGTTGTTTTCTTCGATAGTAATTATATAAATTTGTTATTCAGTTAACGTGATGCAAAACACTAAGCCGGCAAGATTTGGATAACCCGCGTGCAGGTGCAGAGGGGGGCTTGTATTAAATCCCATATAACTTGATTTTTAGTTGATAGAACTCCGCTATTATTGAAAAACTAGAGCTTAGAGAGCTTTTCGCTGTGCCGTCTTAAATTTTAATACAAACTAGGTCCCCTTCTGCAAACAGGAACTTTGAACCAGATATAGACTTCTTCAAAGCTTTGTTGTAAGCTTGGCATTTTGCTAAAATATGTTTCTTACTTGACCACATTGTTAATAGCAATTCTCAAAGATTTAAATTGGTTCTTTCTTCTTATCCTCGTTCTGATGACTTCCTCATAAGAAACTAGCTGAAAAGCGCAGCTTCTAAATATTTTCATTAGGTGTGGACTTGAAACATATAAGGAACACATTTCTTAATGATTTTCCTTTTCATATGACCCATGTTTCTTACCCAAAACTGACAGCTTGTTATTCATGTTCTATCAGTCGTTAGAGATCACTTTATAAAACCATTTTTTTTTCATTCGAAACAGTTTTTAGTTAGTTGTGCACGGGAACATGGAGTTTGACAATGCAACTTTCTCCAATTATGTCTAGAAAAAATCGCGAAATTTTACACTATGGAAGCGCGAAAAAGGTAATTTAATTAATTTTAACATGTCTTTGATTATTTTTTATTAAATGGTGCATCTCTTTGTAACATTTTTAATGCAATTACGGGACACATTCGCTAAAATTATAGAGCAGACTATTGCGTGCCTACTGCTTCTGATTAACAAACGTAAAAACTCCAGTTCCATATTACTTTCTCTTCGTTTTTTCTGGAGGAATATGTTTTGATGATTTAACAAGTGTTTTATCTGGATAAAGGCTCTAAAGAAAAGTTTACATTTTTTTGCTTTATTACCAATGACCAAAGCCGGGTTAGTATATTCTACTGAGAAAATATGTACGAATTTATGTTTGGGAGTTCGCTATAATTCCCGAACTCCATATGGAGGAAAATGTTGCTTTAATGATCATACAATTTTGAGTTTTATGAAGTTAAACCTTGAATTCTTCATGCACATTGCATCTAAGTAGCCAGTTAAAGTTAGTTAACAGAAGGGATTTACTAGGGATAAGATTTCATTATACAAAATTTTATATTCTTAAACGAAATATTTTCTGATTAAATTCGAGCTTCTGTCAACTACATTTTGAAAAAAACATAACTTGTTCCTATGAGATTTCAATAAATTTACTTATATTTAAAATTTGGCTTATTTCACAATTTGTAACTAAATAAGAGAGTAAAAAGGTCTTGGCTACTAGCTACCCTTAAGCACAAAAAAGGTGAGTTCAATTTTGTGACATGCGTTGAACCAATAATAAAGTAATAGAGACAATGTTAGTCTACTTGAACTACATTTAGGTGTCATTTTTTATTAAGTTTATCAATAGTTATTTTATATTTGTTTTCATACTGATTACAAATAAAATAATTGGAAATTTGATTATTATTAAATGATTCTGATATTAATGTGATTATCAACAGATTATCATAAATAAAGTGGGCTTCACGACCTAGGGGAAAACTATCTAAAAATTTATATTTTAGTTATGCATCCTATGAAAACTCCTATAAGAAGACCATACGGCACGCGAATAATTCTTTAATGGGATGCAGTAGGTTCTTACGTCCCGTATTTTGAAGAATTTCATATGGTAGCAAAATCAAATATAGATACTTGGGCCGCTTGCACAATTCGATATTGATAATAAATAAAATTATTGGGGAATCATTAAACTCAATCAAAAAGAAAGAATGGGATGACTATTATATTGATAAATCTTAAGTAAATAAAATCCGATTCCAGTTATCAGCTTGTATTTCAACAGAAATTTACTTCACTGAAAAGAAAGGAAACATATTATGTCAAAAGAAAAAGATAATATAATAAAATGCAGTTCATATCGTACCCGCTTAGAGACGAAGAAAGCAAGCAACTGTGCGTATAGCTGATCAGAAGCGGAATAACTAGAAAAGAATTAGAAAAATGAGTTAGGTCACCCCATCGCCAAGAGAGTAGAGTATGGTTGAGGCAAGACAAAAATAAAAGTATTGGCGAGACTATTAAACTCAGGCTAAACTAGATAGATTTTGGAGTATTTAATATAAGACAAAATCAGATAAGAAAATTTTGAAATGAGCATCAATTTTAGGATTAGGATAAACTTTGTTTTCTGTACCAGGGAAGGTTTCTAGCTGTGAGAGAAACAGATATATAAAACTCTAGATTTTAATATAGCTGTATCTAACCTAAAATAGGATATAAGCAATAATCTTTGGTGTGTTCATTTAATATACTTTTTATGGATATGTTCTATATAGTTGAAATCCTTGACCGCATATCTTTGTAAAATATACTCGATAATAGAAGCTTTACGAAAATATTGAAATTAAAATATTCTCCAAATAAGAATATTGCTGGAAGCTAGCCAAAAACACCCTCTTTTTACCTAACCCTATATTAGTACTAAAAAAAGGAAGAGCATTCCCCTTGACTTCCTACAAAAAATGGTACGGAGCTTATTCCCAGTTTCATTTCCCTCGTGACCACCATAGTGGGATGTATTTTTCTGAATTAATGAAGGTATAGTTTTGTTCTATGTGCTGTACTTCTATGAGTTTATCAAGTAAACTTTGTCATATATTACGGTGAAACTATTCTGAAGAAGATCTGTCCTATAATATACGTTGAAACCGAATTTTCGTCAGTAAGAATCTATCTAACTTATAAGTTTTCTTTTTTCTATTCTGTTACATACGTTTGTTTGGATATAATGACAATACCCACATGTTACTTATGCTTTAAGCAGCACGGGCATAAGAATTGCACGAGAAACTCAGTAAACTTTTCTCAGTCCAAACTCTATTATCTGGAATATAAAAATCTGAGTTTGACCTTTGCGGTATTGACCGCTAACTTTCAGTATAGGAGATCGCAGCTTTATTTATTATACCATTAACTTAAGGCTTCCAAAAAGTAACAATAAACTGTGTTTTTTATTTTTCATGTCAATCATTTTAATGGAGGCGTGGTATTGTCAAAGAACTCGATATTATCATTCAAGGCGATATGAGGGGGAGTCACCTAAATAAAGCAAATTCTTGGTTTAGCGGTTTGAATAGACCATTCATCATAGTATCAAGAATCAAAATTAAACAGAATACGAAAAAAAACTAAATTGGCTACTTCTTGGTGAAGTTACTTGTCTCTTGGACAAATTTTGGTCCCGGATACTTACACTCTATTGGAGATTCTAGAAAATACAATTAAATGGAACAAAGCTCCAATGGAACGTTTCTTTAAACAGTGTTCAAATTGTTCAAGAAGAGTTGTAGATGAGATAGTTAAGAAAAGGTTCCTAAGTCTTGATCTGCTGATGCCTTTTTGGGTAGAAACATCAAATACCAGAAAATTTATCTCTCCCATTGGAAAATTCAAACAATTACATCAGGGCATGCACAAATATTTTTCGTCAGTGCTTCGTTCTTAACACACCGAGCGAGTTTCTTACTGTCAAAAAAAACAGAATTCTCGACTAGTTTGGTGAAAAGATCAGTAGAGGCAATATTCTCTGGAAAAGTCTTTTGGTTGTTTGAAGTTGTTGCCATAGATTCCAGGAACCCCAACTCTCGGTAGGAACCCAGTACTTTTTAACTAACCAGTTACATGAAGAAAACTATGAATCATATCGTTTAGTACCAGGTAATATGTTTTGAACTATTCCAACTTCTTCATTTGCACTATTTCTTTCATTATCCTTTCAATAATAAAAGGGCTCTAAACTTGAAATTCAACTAATTGCAGGTATGAAAACATATATCATATACCTAGTCAATGTGTATACATAAAATTTTCTAACCTTATCTCTGTTTACTGTGAGGAACTGAATAAAAAAATATTCACAAACTTGAAGAACTCCTCGCGAATTGGTCAATTTAGGGCTTTTCGTACCTAATTCAAACCAGATTCGAATCGCTATAAAAACTGTTTCATTTCAAACGATAAAATAAAACTTGTATTCTAATAGGATTTCTCCCGGTATGAGGTTAATAAATACAGTAGAACCAAATTAGTTTTACATGGAGATAATCATGCATTCTAGGTGTTTATTTAAATGTAAGAAAGATTTTCCCAAAGCCATAATATTTGCTGAGTTTTCTTGTTCAAACAAGATCTACCCTGTAAACAATAACTCTTAATAAGCTCATTATCTATGTTTTGGTCAAGTACGTATATCTTGAATAGAAATTTACTGAATGTTGACCAAAGCTTTTCTCAGTTTCAATGGCTATTGTTCTTAATCTAGCCAAGAAATCCTGCTGGCATTACATTATCCTTCCTTCTCAACTTTATATTTTTACTAAATTAACTGAAATATAAGCAAACCTTACTGAAAATTTTATGCAAGATATATCCTGATTTCAGGACCACTTAAGAAAACAAAAGCCATTAACACAATAACAACCCTTAAATTTTCCGTACAGAAATGGAGGAAGTTCGGGTTTAAGAAGTTTTATTTTATCGAATAATAGATATAAAATCATAAAATTTATCGAAAAAGTAATTATATTAGCTAAAGCTTATATACTGACGTACTTTTCCCAAATATTCAAGTGCTCAGAACTCTTGGAGTCGCTGGCTGGTCCGAAGAAGCTTGTGAGCAAGACATACGTTGATTGCCTTTTTCAAGCAATATATAAAAACTAAGTTTTGTTAAAAATGATGAACATGGGAACTATACCTGGAAATGACCTTTGATATTTCTTGTAAAAGTTATAACATGGGGAAATGGCCATTCGAAACTATTCGTTGGGGCAACCTTGACGCAGTTTAATACAAGACCAAACCTCATTGGCACAAAAATACAAAACAAAATGAAGAATATATTAACTTGTATAAGTAAAGCTTTTCTGTTTCTAATTGTCTAGTTTGTTGCGCTGTTAAAAGGTTGAACTAGATGCTAGGTTTTCGTTTGATTGATGAAGTGGATGATGAAAATAATCACAATGCTGCTTTACCAATGATTTACATTAAGTTTTTTTTCAAATTTCGAAAATTAACCTAAAATGAAATCTCGATCTTTTTCATGGGCAGGGCCATTGGATGATTTAGCAGATTCTTATGATAAACCTCCACTAACTAAGGAACCTTCATCTTCAAGTATTCTAAACCCACTACTCTCCTATAAGAAAACTTTCGAAGAAAGCCTGATTTCACACAGAAGAAAAAACTCACCTGAACTAATTAAAGAACACTACGTGGAAAATGATTCAGCGGAAGAAGCTAAGTTGGAAAAAGATATTGCGAAACATATTCATGGAAATCTTAGTTGTGTTTTACCCATGGTTGACACTGTCCAAACTGAAGAACTTAACTCTGCCTGTACCTTTTTCTTTCTCTTTACCTCTTTAGCTCAACAAACAACTATTGAATTTCCTAATGCAGTTTTAACACCAGCTCAAGTTCGTTTAATTGTCTTAGAATGGTTATATGAAGAAAAAGATGTTGAAATGCCACAACTAGCGCTTAGAAACATCACTGTCTTGACGGATTTGATTCCTGCATTTGTTTCTGTCGTCCTTTTTGGCAAGTCCGATTACATCAGAACAAAGGTTTGGACTTTCCTTCTTCATTGTTGTACAAAATCCAACCACTTTGCATTTCTTGTAATATGTTCCTTGCAGTCAAATCAACTCCCTCGAACAATTGATAGCCAAGATAAGAATAAGGACTTAAATGTCCATAAAAATGACGCCTCACAGATTGAAAACTTGGTGGAAGAAAATCTAAAATCTGTTCGGGAAGAGATTTTAACTGTGCGAAAAGCTGTAAGCAATAAATTCGATAGTGAAGAAATCCCTGGAATACTGAACAGAATAGAAGATAATCTCGCATCTAGTTTGAAGGCTTTGGATTTAGTAAAAAACAAACATGTTATGCGCCATATTCAAGATTCAGCGCGTATAAGAAACTCTAGAGCAAATGTAGAGTATTTGATATCCCTAGTTAAACAATCTCTTATGCCTGATGAATTTTCTTTGGAACAACTCAATCAGAGACTTTCTTTCATTAAAACGCTCACGGACTTAAATACTTTTCTACGACTTAAAGTTCCAAGGGAGCAGCGACTTGATCTTTGTAAACAGAACTTAAAGTTGTTAAATGAAGCGATTAAGCATCAAGGCAACACTGATCCGTCTGGGGTTAGTGTTTATTTTCCTGTAAGTAATGACTCCGCACTCGGTGATCATAGATTGTTGAACTTAGTAATTGACGAAACTATTGTTTTCAACACAGCACAAAAATGTCCTTTTCTTATATTTGGTGAAATTCAAGATTTAGTAGATTCAAATTTAGTGAACCCTAAGTTTGAACCTAGAAGGAGAAGTACGCGAAAGAGTTCGTTCGATTCAATTCATCCTGGCGATCCTTTTCATATAGATTTTCCTGCGGTTGACAATAACTCAGTGGGCGCAATTTCAACAGGTAAGCTTATTTTCTATATTTTAGTTTAGGTGAAACCCGCACAGAAAAAGACCACCTGGTAAGCATTCCTCTTGATGAGAAGGAGGAAGAAAATGTTCAGAGTAGTTTAACAGATAGAGAAAAATGGGAAGATTTATGTGATAGAATTGCTAGCACTTCTGCATACTCTGTGTTGAAGAATTATAGAGTAACGGCAATGTATGTGAAAAGTGGGGATGATTTGAGACAACAACAATTGGGAGTGATGCTCATGTCATTGTTTCAAAAGATATTCCTAGAAGAAAAAGTATTCGTGAAGCTTTTTCCGTATAAAGTAATCCCTACAGGACCTACCACAGGTCTTTTAGAACCCGCTAAAAATGGAGACTCGCTAGCGCGGTTGAAAGAAAAAGGAGGATTCTTAGGAGCCGATCAATGGTTTTTCAAGGAGTTCGGTTCTCCAGAACAAGAAACGTATTTCTTTTGTTGTTCTTATTTCTTAGTCCTGGTCGGCCGTCTAGGTTTGCAAAGGCGCAGGAAAATTTCTTGAGATCTTTGGCTGGTTATTCAATCGTTAGTTATTTAATAAAGTTGCACGATAGGCATAATGGAAATATACTAATTGACACTGAAGGCCACTTTTTGCATATAGATTTTGGCTTCATGCTCGGTTATGGACATAAATTGGAGCGTTCTCCTTTCAAGCTGACAACGGATTTTGTTAACATTTTAGGAGGGAGTCGGTCGAAGCAGTTCATGATGTTTAGGAAGTTGATGGAAGAAGCTTTTATAGCAGCCAATGCCCACTGGAAAGAGGTTTTTCTGATGGTTAAGTTAATGAGCGTTGGATCGTCAAGCCTTTGTTTTGCGGGAGGGCGACGATGGGTCTTTGATGAGTTGAAAGCAAGGTTCTGCCCGGAGCTCAACCATAGGCAGCTTCGAGCTAGAGTAAATGAACTAATTGACATTAGTATGGGCAACTATACCACGCAGTGTTACGACAGATATCAGCTTTGTGTGAATGGAATTTTTTGAAAAGGAACGAACTCTAATTTTGTTTACCTTTGTCTCAGAGAAGGTTACTGCTATCTCATTATAGGTTTTACCTATAATTCTAACTGCTATGCAGTGAATAACGTATCTCAAAATTACTTTATTCAAAGTTAAACTAAGTTATTTGTGGCTGCTTGTACCAACGTGTATTTTACGAAGTTACTATCAACGCCAGTTCTCACTTGTTCTCATTAAATAACTGAAGATGATTGAACATGACGAAAAAAACTCCCAAGATGTTTTACTACCTAAGGAATTTCCTCTGTGTAAACTGTCGATATCTTTGCTTGGGATCCAGTTGTAGTTGCTACACCTTCTTAATACCACACCTGAGGTTAGTAAGAACACTACAGTACCCCAATATTTTGCCCAATGTTGCGAAGTGGCAAGAAATCACAGTGTTTAGAATTGTATTAATAGAATGTTTATCTGCTCGGAATGAGTTATCGAACAGAAAGATACTCGACAGTGAGACGAAGATACTAACAAGAATATTAGGCTATGAACGGAGTTAATTTAGGCTATTTTCAGTGACTTATAGGTCCATCCGAAGATAATTTACTCAGAAGTTTTCACAAGGAACCAAGAAATTCCTTACTACTTAGAATAAGACTTCAAATATACTTGGATCATATGACGTTAAGTCCTTTTAGTCGTGTTGAGTCTCGTTTATGTTACTATTTAGCTTGTTGTTAGCGTTGCTTTTTTGTTACCGTTTTACTTAAAACTCTGTCGTAAAACTAGTTATGATCTTAATTTTCAACAATGTAAACTCACTAGTAGTACTATACTATTTGATATTGTTATGATAATAGATACTTAATAGGAATAAGCAAACACAATAATTCCATAACATCTAAACTATAGGACAAAGTTTTGTGTGCATTTGTTTATGTGGTTCTCTGTGTTTCCATTTTTGTTTTGGATCTATTCTCACTTCCAAAGCTCAATTTTTAAAATATTGTGTGTTTTCCGTATTTAGATTTAGGAATAACAAGGGCATAGCTTACTCTGCTTACGTTAGTTGATTTTCCCGTCGGTAGTAGCTTTCATATTTTAGCTTCCAAAAATGCTGAAAATGTCGTCAAGAACCAGATTTATGTTGTATCGAGCTAGTGCTTAAAAGCCTGAGTAATGCTTGCAAACTAGACAGCAAAATGTGAATAATGTTTCACATTAGTTCACGAAAAGGGTAGTTTCTAAAACTAACCCCAGAAATTACTGCTAGAATTAACATTAACCATGGTTTCTTGATATCTGAAAAACTTGTTATATGGAGACGACTGTTTGTTTATATGTCAGAGCAAATTTAAGAGCCCTATATGGTCAGCAAGTCATTTTCTTGCCTTGGAAGCACTTCCTTGCTTGAATCAACAGAAGAATGTAGCAGATTGGCAGGAGTTGGGATCAATTTGTGAAAGCTTGTGCTTGGAATGCGTGAGTGCAACTTAAGTATGAAATTCCCAGTATGTTTTCGTTCAGGCCTGTCTCTTGTAACAGGTTTCTAGTTTTCTTATTTGAAACTTCTATCGCGGACAAAAGTTGATATGTGTAATATAAGTTGTCCTACTTATTTTTTAATTCTAGCGTGTTAAAAGTGAGAGATGCAGATACTAGAAGAGAGTCCAGCTACAGCTTGAGGCAAGTAGCTTGGGTGGTTCGATGATGTTGGGAGATGCATTGCAGGGTCTTCAGAAGGCATAGGGCTGTGCATATCTTTTTCGCTATCTTCCATGTTTGTGAGTGAGAATGCAACTTTGATATTGAGTGTTAGGTTTCTTTTGAATAACACTTTGATCTGTTTAAGACTCAATGCTTAAACTCTGATTGAAATCTATGTCTTTGAATGTAGGAGTTCATGTTTCCAGGAAAAATTCAGGTAGTAGACAAGAAATACATTGACATTTCACCTATGGTGGGAAAACCAAAAGGCCTTGATAATCAAATAGTATACAGCAGTCCAATGGTAAAATATGTTTGAGTGCAATTGTTTTTATTATTTATACAGAACAAAATGGTTTCTTTTCTATTGGTCTCCCAAGCTCAATATCCTCATGTATGAACATTGAAATCTAAATACGAAGTCTGTGCAAACTAGCGAAAAAAGTTGCGAAAAAACTATTAGGAGTTCATTAACCTAATCAAACTATTCGATAAGCTAATTAGATGTTTCAAGCAAACCTTTGCCTGCCCATTTAATTAATAGTGCAAGAGTCTTATTAATCATCCAATGATGATGTTTTAATGATTATAAAAGAAAGATCAACTGGGAAAACTAACTCTATCACTTTAATTTTTAAGTATTAGCTAGAATATTTTCCAAAAAAATGATATGTGCAGAGGAAAAGGCGCGCGATATTGTTTTCTGTTACCTTTGATTCTGTTCTATATTTTCAAGACTTTATCGTATTCATTAGTATCCAACTGAAAATATGATAAGAAACTACAGCGAAACGAAACATAATTTTATGGAATCATTTTGGCAATACTTCGAGAGCATTTTTCAGACAACGACACTGCACCCAGTTCCCAATCGACATGAAGCTATTGCATTGGCTGATAAGCTATCCCCTGAAGATTACATCCACTTTAGCATAAATAATCTTGAGAGACTTATTCAAGCGAACGATACTGATACAGCTGGAGTTATTCTCGACGAGCTTAATCGGATAAACTGCGGCGAAAAAAATCAAAATGTTGAAAAGGCATTTCAAAATCTTCAAAATAAACTTGTTAACATTCTGGAGTCAATTCAAATGTCAAATTTCTCTAAGGAGGTAGAATCTGCGCTAGTAAGAAAATTTTGCGATTTGGATTTGTTAGAGTCGTTTCCTGGTACCATTGCAGAAAACTATGCGAAAAGCGGTAGAGAAGATATAATTAAGCTACTTCAAAAGTATTCCCTCTGTACTACAGAGACATCAGATCTTCTAGAAGAAACTCTTGGAAGAGGAAAATGTGTTGTGTGCTTGGACAAAGAAGTTGAAGTTAAGTTTATTCCATGTAACCATTCGAAGTGTTGCAAGGTTTGTGCTGATGATCTTCGGAGGAGAAGAAATATGTCATGTCCTATTTGTAGACAATCATTCACAAGTTTCAGAGTATTCAAATAGTTTTTTTATTCGTTCAAAAACCAATACAGCCTTTTCTTTATTGCTTTCAGCCAACATTTCTATTTCGTCTATGGTCTTAAAGGAACCTTGTGTTTGAGTCCAAAGAACCTGGTCTTCTGAAAGTGAAGTGACTAAATATCCTTCAGCAAAACCTAAACTGGTTGATTTGGAAAGAGTAGCGCAGAGTACTCCCAACATTGGAATGGCAGCGTCTAAGAAGGCGCAGGAAACGGAGTTGAAAGCAGTTGTGAACAGTTCCAACGAATCAACACTCGGTGATAGGATATGTACTTTTACTTCCAGAAGCGATTTAGGATATTCTTCAACTCTGCATATTTTGGAAAAGGTGGTTCTTATGAAGACTTCCAGTTTATGGAGGAATAGATCTACTGTTTTCTCGTGCCCAGTGTCTGAGCCACCAAAGCTCTTGCATCCTTGAACTTTAACAGTTATGAAACCTTTGGTCTGGTTCTCAAAGCGTGTTTGAGGAGATGGATAAGGCCCATAAATACTTGTGAAAACTTCTGCTCCATTTGCTTGAATTAGACAAGAACCATTTGCTTTTGAATTTACTGCTAAGCTTATCTTTTCTTTATCCATTAGTGGCAGTTCCGATAAGTAAGTTTTGCTGTTCTAACGATAGTCTGTATTCTGTAGTTTAAGCAAGAATTAAATATTAACGTTAATCTAATAATTTCGTGAAAGTTTCGGGTTGTTTCGGAAGAATAATACAGAATTAGTCATGTGGAAAAGAGTTCAAGAAGATCCTGTGTTCTTCATCTCTTCACTTGGAAACTTCTCGGCCGCTTATAATTTGGCAATAAATGGACATATTCTGCTCCTGGTATAATTTTTGATACGTTTCGTAATATTTAGCTTGAATTATCTGGTTATCCTGCTTCAGAAGAACAAAGGTACTTGTCCCTATACAATTAAACGCTTTTAGTTCAGCACTTGCGGCCTCTGCCCTAATAGGCGCTATATCAGGTCAACTTATTTTTGGATATGCTGGAAATAATTACTCTGTTGATAGGTGCTTAACTGCAACTCTTCTGGTTTCTACGGTATCCGCTGTCTCTTGGTCAAATTTAGTTTGGCAACTTATTCTCGGTTGTTTTCGCATGGGGAGGTTTGCTGTTTTCAATGCTCATTCTGGGTAGGTTTATAGCTGGCCTTGGCGCCGGTGGAATATACCCGCTTTCCGCCATTGCCAGCTCGAACTCGACCAAAGTTGGAAACAAGGGAAAGAGAGTTATGTTGGTGTTTTCTTTTCAAGGGGTAATGATTTTTTTCTGGTTTACTTCTTTAGGTTGCGCAATTATTTGCACCATTTTCTGTTCTTTTTCTGGATTTCATACTTCCCAGATTAGCACAAGCGTCTTTGCGCATCTTGCTATTGATTGGTGCACTGCCATCAAGTTTTGCACTTCCTATTGCCCTTGGCTTGTCGGCCGAGAACAACAACGTTGAGGATGAAGAATTATTAAGTGAAGACGGTAAGCTTCAAAAGACATTTCATAAAGTTCGCAGCTTTTCCTTTGAAGAAACGAGTATTAAAAAGAATATAGTTCTCCTGCTAGGTACCGCAGGATCCTGGTTTATCTTCGATGTGGTTTTCTACGGTAATGTTATATTTACACCCTTTATGCTGAAGAGTTTGTTTTCTTCATCTGAGGAAGATGAGGAAGAGTTTAATACTGCAGAGGGAAAGCTCAAACTTGCCAAATATTCCACAATTATATATGTTTTTGCCTTGAGTGGTTTATATTTAGCTGTTTTTATGTCGGAAAAACTTTCTCGAAAAAGTATACAAATGATTGGTTTTTCTTCCTGTGCGCTTCTCTTTTGTTTTCTTGGGTTTTTCAATGTTGGAAAGATGACTATGTTTGCAGTCTACTTAATGACGTTTTTCTTCTATAATTTTGGACCAAATGCAACTACTTTTGTGCTCCCCTCAGAAACATTTGACGACTCTGTGAAGTCACTTTATAATGGTATTTCAGCAGCTTGTGGAAAAGTTGGTGCTGTGATAGGTGCATCACTTTTTAAGGTTGTATTGGACGAGTATCATTTAAAAGATACTTTCTTCGTTTGTGGAGTCTTATGTTTGGTAGGGTCTCTTGTTACCTTATTGTTTGTGGTTGAAAACAATCCGGGTGAAACAGATGAGAAGAACAGTTTAACTCGAGAATTAAATAAAACCGAGTCATCTGACATTAATATTTCATGACGATATGCACGAAGTCCCTTTACCTGTAGTCATGTTTAGTTAGAGCTGAGAACCGAGCTTTCCTGTCAAGAGTGCAAGAAAGCTTCTGTAAACAAGTTGGTTAAGACAAACCTTCCTCATAAGTTTCACGTTTATATACCAAAAGTATCTTGTCTTTATGTATTCAATAGAATTAACTAGCTCGATATTTTCAATTACATTTCTTTCTTTGATATCATCTTTAACTAGTCCTTACTTTTTATACAGATTGCACACTTTGTGCAAGGCTGCCCAATGCCACGTGGACTAAACAAGATATCATAAATGAAATATCAGAAGCAGTTTCTACACTTATTGGCGCTTCCAATATGCACTATTCTGATTCCTTTAGTCATGTAAGAAAATTATTTTGATTATTTATTTTTAGAGACAGTGATATAAATGATAACTGGGTGGTTTTGTCAAGTGTTCTTTATCTTCTGATGGAGAGCGCTTTACTTGGAACAGATAGGCCAGAGCTGCTCTTACCTCTAGGTAGATCTTTTCTAGAAACCTGGGCGTTTTTTACTCTACTTGTATTCTCCTTTGGTGCATCCTTTCATCCGTAAGATTTTTCTGTTTGTCATTGTAGCAGCAGTATTTTCTCTTCAACTGGGTTTGCTCTCATTCTCTCAACACTGACTCATTCACGTTCTAATCACTCTAAGACACTACCTATAATTGTCTCAGCTGCTAGCACAATTGCTTTACCTTTGGACACAAACTTTCCATTTAAATCTTTCCCTCTACTTCCTATACTTTCTCTCAACATATCAAATACGCTTTTCCTCCTGCTCAACCCATTTACTCAAAAACTTTTGTAACCGTTTTGTAGTTATCCAGAATATTCTAGAAAAAAAGATTTCAAACCTCAGACTATTAAAATTTAATCAGAGCGTATCGATAATTTCAACTTAGTTGGTTTCTAGCACTGTAACTTGCTCCTCTACTTCTCCTGTGAATTGTCTGTCCCCAACATCTCCTAGTCCAGGTATAACCATACCAAAATCGTTCAGCATTTCATCCACAGCAGCACATGTGACAACAACATCAGGATGTGCCTTTGCAAGACTCTTTAATCCACGTCTGGAAGCAATTACAGCTACAACTTTAATAGTCTTGACACCCCAGTTCCTCAGGATATCTAATACAGCTGATACAGTACCTCCTGTTGCTATAAGTGGCTCTAGAACAACAGCGACTTCCGTACTTGGGTCATTTGGCAACTTGTTGTAGTACATGATCGGAAGAAGACTTTCCTTGTTTCTGTACATCCCAATGTGATGAACATCTGCAGATGGGATAATATCCAGCATAGGCTCTACCATACCAAGTGCCCCACGTAGGATTGGAATCAAAGCTACTTTAGTGTCTAGTTTATATCCATCAGCTTCACACACTGGAGTTTGGATTTTAACAGTTTTCGTGGATAAATCCCTTGTTGCTTCATATCCCAAATAGGAAGTTATTTCTCGCATAAGCTCCCTAAATAACTTGTTCGTAGTATCCTTGTTTCGAAGAAGGGTTACTTTATGCATAACAACTGGATGTGTGCATAGTGAGACGTTTGGCAGAGGTTTTGGCTGGTTTGACATTTTTCTTCTTCTTTTGTTTAAATGTTTCTTTGGATGTGTTTGTTAGGATGGTTTGGGAATAGAATGCGCTACAATATTGTCAAACATATTACTGTTAGATACCATTAAACCTATAATTCTATACTATAAGTATATTTCAAACTTGCAGTAGATGCCAAGTATTTTGTTAAAAGTGTGTTGATAAACAAGTTTCACATAAACATATGGCAATTCAGTTTGCTTTTCTCTTAAAGTGGAATATCGTAGACAAACCACTTTGTACATCCTTTTGTGTAATGGTAGATTACCCTGATGATTTGACTATGATTTATGGAAAGAATAATATTATGCGTTAAGAGTACTTGACTCCGGAGTGAAAAAATCTTATTCGAGTTTTTTTTTCATTACAAAGTGTTTTGTTCTTATTTGCTTACTGACTGAACCTTCACTTACGGAAAATGAAAAACAACAAATCAAGAAAATAAAATAAACTCTTCTGGTACGGGAATCAGTAACTTCAACTTCTCAATAGATATTTCGTTTTCCTAAAATGTATTTTCCCCAATCCAGGCTCAAAAAAAAAACCAGTGAAAAAAATGGGTTAGAAATATCTATTTCTCTGACGGCAGAGCAACGTCATTCAAGGATTAGAAAAAGGATATTTATACGAGGGAAACAAGAATGGAGACTAATGCAGAACTGATACTTCACACACCCGTTCAACTTAACTCAAGACCACTTAATTACAACAGAACTCTTATGGATTAAGCAACAAAATTGAAAGCAGACTATATCTGACGAACTGTTGCAAGAGTGTATTAGTCAATAAGAAACTCGATACTTATGCAGGCAAAGACAACGATAAGTTTAAAGTTCAATCAGCGCAGATTTTCAAAAAAATAAACTGTAACAGAAACTGAATGAAAATAAAGCTTCATGATGAACAGTAGCCTTAATGAAAGACTAAAGCAAGGTCAAACAGACCTCAAAAATTCGCCATTAGTATCAACACTTCTTCAGAGTAAGACAGCTACGAACTAGGCAAGAAATTTTGTGGTGTAAATATGTAAATATATTTTTAAGGGGGATAAATTACTGTTTAGTGCAAAGAGTGTGAATCATTAGACACAAACAAAGAAAGAAAGCATCGCTGAAAAGCGGTTAAATTGAGTATTCTTGACTAGATGAAATTACGGTTTTTTCGCAAAATCACGGAATTTGCTTATTAGTTTTTACAAAACGCAATGAGTTTGGGATAAATGTTATGGATTTTAATTTATAATACAAAATTTTAAAGAATATGAGTCTTGAATAGAAAAGGGTTGCAATGATGCTACAACAATTAACGGGTGGGACATCGCTCAAACAGGTAATATTGCAGAAGTCCATGCTGTTTATAGATTATTCATTGCCCCTTCCAGCAGAGTTTACTTTATCTCGGCAACTTGAAGCTTAGTCCAAACTTATCTGATATTGACTTTGTTACTCCACAGTTGATATCTGTATCGCCTTCTACTGCAATTCACATATTACCTATGGTAGCATACCTTTTTCTGCGTCCCATTTCCAATTTTTTAGTTCCACCATATAATTTTCTACACTGCGCTTTAAATATCGACTAATTTGAGTATGACCTTCTTAGTGCAGTGTTCCTGCTTATTCCTATATATTCTACCTTAATCTCAAACTCCACGTGAGCCGCATTGTCCACTTCTGTAATTCGCTAAGTAAGGTTTTATAGTGGAGACGCTTCTAGTATCTGTGCCTATTTATTAAGTTTTATTTCCTCATGAATTTTTCTGTCATTGTAACTATTCTAATCAAGCGACGACATAGAATAATATGATATATACAAGTGTACCAAGTACATGCTAGATATGGTGCCGTTTTGTTTTGGTGCACGAAACAGGTGAAGTTTTGTTCAAATCTTGTAGTCAGGCAACACCTGATAGCTGTCATTGTCAGGTTTTTTGTAGCCTTGCGCCTAGTGATTAACTTCAACTCTATGAACGTGAAACCATCAAGCTTGTGGTACATAGTGACGTTATGTCTGGTTACATTTAATGTATTCTTACAATATGTTAAATATATGTACACATATTGAACACATTGGATGCTACAAGCTGGTCCTATGTTCAAGATTTCATGTTATGGCTTAAGGTACCCCTTTCTTCAATAAATGTGCAAAACGAAGCAACTCACTGTGTTGCTTTATGTGATAAAGTAAAGGAGCTCTGCGCTTGTACTTAAAAATATCTTTTTATCTTCATTTCTAGATAGTTTTGTTTGGTCTCACGAGTTTTTCTACTGAAGCTGTAATAAACTAAGCAGAATGAGATTCTACATCTAACTTGAAAGTGCTAGCTTCTCCAAACCTCTTTTTAAACTCCATAAGCTGTTTCAACTCTAATACTTGACACATGGTAGTAAATTATCTAAGAACATGTTGGTACATCTTTCATGCAGCGTTTTACAGTATAGTGAAGCTAAGGGTACAGACTGAGTCCGCACCGGGGATTTGTTCGGAGGTTCGAGGGATTTTCCAAGTGATTCTTTGAGTTCAGGAGAGTACCGATATCAAATTAGCGGGAAATTAGGGACTCAATTAGGTATATTTTGAGGGAGTTTGGGTGATATGATCCCCAACCCTTCAATATGGAATATCGCTCAGCCTGCACACTTAGCAGCAGTTTTTGCTAATGCAGCAACACTATCTGACATAATTACCCGAGGCCTAGACAGAGCAAGTGTGTTAAGACTTTTTACAGTTCTAATTGCATTTTTGATTTGTATTAGTGCAATGCGCAGGTTGATTACATGCAGAAAAGAGTTGACATCAATGGATAACATGGTCAGAAGTAGATGTGGGATTTGATTTATTGATAAATTACCAATAAGACCCTTCCCCGTATTCTTCTTATTGATTGATTCTGATAATTCCCAAATTATTTTGATTGATAATTGTTTATCATTGATAATCAATAATGAATTTGGCCACATGATCTTTGGCCAAGCGGTTAGGAAAAGTTATATTTCATGTTGCCACCATATGGAATTCTCCTAAATACAGGGCATATGATTAGATTTTCTTAACGACAGAACCTTATTTTACCGTAAGAAGTTTTTTCGCTAAATCTGCACCAGGGCAGTACAATAACAGGGATCTTCCCGCTATTCAGCAGCATAGTTTTTCGTTAAAAAACCCTATATATCACCCTGGTACGTTCTATTACTGGTTATTCCCGGGCTATATGGTCTTTTTATACGGATTTTCGTGCGGCACATAAGTAAAATATATGTTGTTGGGGCGTTGGTTCCAAGGCTAGGTGACCCAATTTATTATCGATGATAAATTGAAAATCAAAATAAAATCAGAATCATTTGATAAAACTCATATCCAATTTTTTTCATTAATAATCAGAAGCAAAATGAATACCAAATATTTATTGATAATTTTTATTCAAATAACACCCCTAGTTCTAATAAAGATAGCGTACTAGGAAATATAACGTTTACTTATTGGAATAACATTAAAGCTAGAATCGAACTATAAATTAAAAAATGAAATTAAATTTATTTTACATGTTTCTAAATATTCCACTCAAAAGTATAATATTATCTTTATGGGAATAGTACCCAGCTGACGCTTGAGTTACCCTAAATCGTAGCTATAGTAGTCTTGAAAGCAGCTCCAACATTTATAAAGAAAAAGAGACACTTTGTGTATATCATCCTCCGTGTAGTTGTATTATCTTTGCCTTTGAGGAGGAAATGAAATTATTTCTTTTGCTTTTTCCTAAAAGGATCCTTTATTGTAATAACTATTTCTTGTAAACTTATTTTTCGCATCCTTGACATATCAAGAAATTTTTTAACAATCAGGTCTTAGCGAGTATCTGACCAGGAGGCAATAAGGCTACCGCTTGGTGAAGTAGCTCTAGCTATGAGCTATGCCCAATGGTTATAGCTGAAGCAATTTTTATTGCGAGTATGAAGTACTTAGCACAACATTTTAGCCATGTAGTAAGTTTTAATTTAATTTTATTCATATGATGCAAAGTACTTAGTTTGATCATGTTTAACTACACTATTTTCGAATAAACTTGATGAGATAAGACATAATGTCAAGATAGTTCAGCTGTTTTTCATATTTCCTTAACTATTTGATCCCAGAGTGGCATGACTCAGTGAAAACTAAGTTTCTAAATTGCATCAGCTAATAGTCGCGCAAAAGAGAATTTTAAGCAGCTCCACGGCAATTATTATAATATCACAGCCCATAAAAATTAGCTTCCAGATGTTTTGGTATTTGGAAAGTTAGAAGTGATAACACTAAAACGCTTAATGGTAAAGTTGATCAAGATGACACGTGGCATGGTTTAAGTGTCAACATTTTTCTCATACTGAAAAATCTTGTAGATCTTTGAGTGCCATAGTATAATACTCCAGTTGTTCTTGTTTATTGTTGATATTTGAAATTATATCATAATAAATTCACAAATAAAAGCCCAAGATTTATGTTGCTATTGACAATGAAAATAAGCAAATTACTGTGAATTTTCTTAACGTGTATACCTGATTACATGCTAGCAAGAAGTCCTTACTATCTAAATTATTAACCTCGCAACTTCACTTTAAAAACAATTCCAAAGGAGAACTGGAGAATTAAAAAGTTGAGGACTCTCTCAAAAAATGAGAAAATTTTAAACTGTCCATGATCAGCAAATTAAACGAACGTAGTCGGAAGCGTATGAACAAGAGTACACGTAAAGGTAGCCTTGACTTCCTAATGAGAGGATGCGCTAAAATATTCTTGATGAAGTAATGAGAATATCATAGTAAAGGCTTGATGAAGGTTGAAGTGCGCCTGCCCTTGCTGCTACTGCAGAAATTACTTTAGCACCAAGAATCAACGACCAACTATGCAACAACAAGTCGTATGTTCGTTCTTACTCCTCAAGCAGCAACTTGATGTTTCACATAGCTTATTAACTTCGATTAGGTTGAGTGTTCCATGATACCGAACATGAAGAACTCCTTGGTACACTGGGGTTCAATGTATTTTGTATTGGACCAGATAAATCGTCAACCTCAACCTGAGATAGAGTTCAGCCATGACAACTTTAAGAGTTTGCCCGTTTTCCCAATGACATGGTTTATTTTTTTTCAGGAAATGATAAACCAAACCAGGAGCAATGCCCCCAAAGACATTCTCACTCTTTTAAAAAGGAAATGTCTACATCGGACACTGGAATGTTTTCAAGATGCGTTGAGATAAGGATCTGTCGTCACATGAAACAAAACAGCTAGACTTAAACAAGTTTTTTTCTGGTAAAAGAATCACACTGTCAAGCTATCTCAAAAGCTTTAGCGGAACTAAATTTAATAAATATATCTCTTAATTCAGGAAGAAAATGCATAAAAACTTTCAAATTTCAAAAGCAAGCAAATTTGTAAGGTTAAGTTTCCCAAGAATGAGTAAAAAAAATCATAGGTACTACCTTTAGATATAAGATATAGTGATCTCTTTCTATTCTATTGCCAAGCAAACATAGTTTAAATCTTGTCTTACTTGAACAACGCTATGTAAAAGACCCGGAAATTTTCATCAGGTTCCAATTGATATTCGATTCCAAAATATAAGCATATTGCAACTGCAAAAAAAAAACTCAAACACTTAAACAGAAAAACTTGAATTTCACCGAAATTTCATTTTCATAAAGTTCTGAACAAGCAAAGAATACTATGGGTAACGAATCATCAACGCAAAATAGGGGAGCAACAGCTGCAACAAGTAAAAATCATATCTAGCCTTATTTTTCTCTTAGCCAGGCAAGAAACACAACCTGCAAGAAGAAGAGCAGCACCGGTAGAATTCTTTTCTCTTCCTAACTTTCTAGGTACGATGCCCAACATGCAGAAAAATGCTGATTCCACCACCTGGACATACTCGTTTTCGCTGTGTTTGTGGTCAAGTACTGATGATCCCTAGTGCACAACCTGTACGAATTGCATGTTCTTTTAATTTCCAGATTCACATCAAATGTCCAAGATGCCAGAACACGCTTGCACCACCAGAAGGAGCAACTGTTTTTAGATGTCCATGTGGAGCGGCTTTGCGGGCTCCTGTTCAAAGGCAATCTTCTGCTAGAGCACTAAATATCCCGACGCAACCTACTGGTCAAGGGTCGACAAGTAATATTTCCGGGCTGATTAAAATTTAGATAATTATACAGGGCAGAAAGGAGCAGGGAAATTTATAAATGATGATTTACTACCAGAAGAAGCCATCGCTTCACAGCTGCAAAAACCGAATGATGAGCATTGGATAAGAAATACTGATGAGAATAATCAGTTATACTGGGTTCGGTTGACAAGTGAACAACAAGAAGCGAAGATCCAGGAACTGCAAAAGAACTGCAAGCATGATATGGAGGAGAGGATTAACGATTTGAGCATTGATGAGCTTACTATGAAGGTAAAAGCCTTGGGGCTTGATCCGAATGAAGCGTTTGATCACGAAGAACTTAAGTCAAAACTAATGAGTGCACATGAAGTATTGGATAAGCTTGGTGTTGAAGAAATAAAGAAGCTTCTTGATAGTCATTCCACTGATTATGCAAGTTGTGTAGATAAAGCTGATATGGTCAGCCGATTAATCGCGGTTGCATGGTATGGAGAAAGCTATTTTTCAGATGGATTTGTGTCTCAACTTGAGTCTGGTATTTTTTTAATATGTTTTTCACTTAGAAAATGGAAACTTTAATATCAAGGTTGTTCCAGCCCAGAAATATAAGTTTGATGTAGAGTTTAAAAAGTATGGAATTACACCAGCTGAAGTTGAAAAAATGTCAGGAAAACCGTTTAAAGAGAAGCTAGAGTGGTTCAGGGGACAATGTAAAAAGGCGCAAATTAGGTGGGAAGATGGAAGAGTACAAATTAAGATCAGAAGAGAAGAGTTACTACGTGATAGCTTTAATAATTTCAACAGATTGAAAGGAAACGATTTAAGAAGATACCTAAGGTTTGAATTTATTGGTGAAGAAGGTGTGGATGCTGGTGGTGTTGCCAGAGAATGGTTTGAGATGGTTACAGATAGTTGCTTTAATGTGGACTGTGGTCTCTTTGAATATTCTGGTGTGGATAATTTGTGCTACCAAATAAACCCAGCCTCTGGTATTGCAAATGAATTGCATACTGATTATTTCTTTTTTCTTGGAAGGGTCGTTGGAAAAGCTTTGTTTGATCACAAGTTTATCAGAGCACATGTGACTCAACCTTTGTATAAACATATTCTTGGCTGGCCGATCACTATGAAAGATATTGAATATAGTGACTATGGTCTGTATAAATCGTTGGAGGACATGGAAGAAGCTTCAGCTGAAGAAATTGAGGGTAATATGTATTTTTATCTTTTGATTCTTAGATTATTACCTTACCTTTTCTACTGTTCTTGACGTCTTTGGTGAACAACAAGAAATAATGTTGAAAGAAAATGGCGGTGAATTGGATGTTACAGGTAGAAACGTACACGAATATATTCAACTCATGACAAAGTATCATATGTTTGAGAGAACCAAGCGTCAGTTAGCGCACTTCTTAGCTGGTTTATATGATGTTATTCCTCCTGTCTGGCTCTCGATTTTTGATTTTCGTGAACTTGAACTCTTGTTGTGTGGTTTACCAAACATTAGTGTGGACGATTGGAAAAAGAACACTAAATATAGAGGAGCCTACACTAAGCTAGGGGCTAACCACAAAGTTGTGAAATGGTTCTGGGAAGTTGTTGAGGCAGCTTCGCAAGAACAAAGGGCTATGTTGCTGCAGTATTGTACTGGAACTAGTAGAGTTCCTGTTCAAGGTAAACCTGAACTAAGTTCTTTATATGTTTAGGTTTTGAAGCGCTTCAAGGAAACGATGGAAACATAAAGCCTTTCACAATTGATTCCGCGAAATTGAGCAACGTAATGTATCCGAAAGCTCACACGTGCTTTAACCGTATTGAGCTTCCGCTGTATAGAACAAAATCAGATCTGGTTAAGCGTTTAGAAGAGGCTCTGTCTCAGGGTACCACAGGATTTAGCGATGAATAAGGCTTGCCTGTAGATTTGGATATATTTGGAGGGCTTAATTTTAACCCTTTTCATGTACGGATATAAATTTGCATCATCAGTATTATTGCGGGTAAAATCTCCTATGAACAGCTTAATACTCTAAAATTACTAACCCGGTGCGGGAATACCAAGTTCCCACAAAGATCGCTTGGTGGTTCTGTGGCAATGGGTTGGGAGATGTTCGATCAACCTTCTCCCCCAAAAGATTTATTGATCTGACAGTATTGCGCCAGACCAACCCTTATCTTAGTAAGAGCTACGGAATACATATTTAACATATTCAACCTGTCAAAGACACCCATCATAAGGACACATAATTTCATTATGTCACTAGAAAAGAAGTAATAAATGAAGACAGATTCAGCAAATACATTATTTGGACTCATTGTTTCTCTGGAGTTAGGAACATATTTTCGATTCTAATGAATAATTCTTTATTCTGTTGTAAGTTCTGAAATATAAAGGGTATAGCTTCAAAATTATTGATTACAAACATATTACCAATATGCTAATGGCATCATCGCCCACGAAGACACAGCCTCTTGTTCCAATTTATCATTCATCTACCGTAGCACAGCATTTCTTGGGCTTTAATTCATGTCGAGTGTAAGAGGAATGATGTGTAGGTCGTCTAGAATAATAAAATTCATAGACACCTCACCTGAATCATTTTGGCGATGTCACTATCTCAAAATTAGGGTGATTTTAGGCAAATGCTTCATTTTCTGACTTTTACATACGGTAGCTAGTAAACCCGTAAATATTTCACATGAATCCGTTTCTGGTGTTCCTGAAGGCTTAAGAAGCTAATTAACACATAGTGGGATTTAGTAGGACTAGAAGAACCAGCCCGATTGCTCGTTGAGTTTGGCTCTCTTTTCAATGTCTTAAGCTTTAATATGTCTTTCGACAGAGTCATATTGTTATTTTCCAAATATACCTCAAGTTTCTGCTAAACTAGTAATAAGAACTGTCTAATAGTTAAAGAAACCTACTTTGTTATTAGGGGCTTTGGAAAAACTTGGTAGTTAATTCGCATCTAAACGCTGATATTGTGGCACAGGTTGGTTATAATTTGTTACATTGGACAATTGAAGAAAGCGCTGTGAAAGTAACATATAATAGTCTCTCAGATTTCTATTCCTCGGTTAAAGCTAGAGCAGCTTGTGTAATGAGCACAGCACTGTAGTTTGAAAATCAGCAGAAGCGCAGAGAATGAACATGGAATCCTCAAGGTACACAAAGTACTCGTTTCTCTTATACAACTCTTGTTATTCTAAGCTTGCATACTACCTAATTACAAAAGAATCCACTCTGCATGCTCATCTAATTAATAGTTGCAAACTAAATACATATGGTACTTTGTCCTGCAAACATTTCAAAAAAGCTACATTAGGCAAGTTACTAGTGTTTTTAAGGCTTTCGTATTACCATATGATTTAGCTTTTATTCTTCTTCTATGTTCATTGATCAGGGCCAGCGTAAATTTTCCAACACAAGAGCCCTGACTTGGTGCTAAGTTCATTTACATTATGAAATGTTCTTCCGAAAGGTGGAGAAGCTTAATAAGAATTCGGCGAGACTAATTAATATTATTCTTGGTATATGTTTTCATTTAATTTTTGTAGAGATCACTTATTCCCTTACTTAGCTACTGCTTTCTACAATCTTTGAGAGTCCCAGGAAATTTTAAATGGTTTAGAAAGTGAGAATGATTAAGGAATATGGTACTTAGACTGCTGCGACAGAACTAAAATAAATCTTTTATTTATCCTCTCTTTCCTCATTGATAGCTCGTAGGTTTCCTTTTACTGACACTGTTGGCTTGCGTTATTCTTGTTCCTCATGAGGATACAATGTGCAGACTTTAGCTATGTTACTATGAGCTCTTTTTCCAATTCATGGAAGCACAGTATAACTACGAATGCATCATGAATAATTAATTACTTCACAATAAATTTCTTTTCATGTTTTCTTATTGTTTGATTCTGATAATTACCAAATTATTTTGATTGATTAATAATAAAAATTGCTTATCAAGACAAGATTGAGTCAGACAGAAAAAAAAATACAGCTTCTTGACACTATTAAGGCATTGCAAGAAAACGGAATGTTATCGCGAATTCGTTTAATTACCGAGTTATACTGTCTTTTTATGAATGTCTCATAGGGCGCCAGAAAGAAACATTTCCTTTGGGAATTTGGTTTAAACTTCATCTTATAATCTATTGATAAACCATGTAAGACTAGAAACCTTTGATGCAAATCGAAAGTCTAAATTTCTTAACGATACTCAGAATCAAGAAAAGAATCATTTGAGTTTAAAGGAATTTTAACTGAATGCATGAATAATCATAATCTATATTGCTAAGAAAATTCATATTCCTAACAACCCATATTAATGTACTTTACCATTAAGTAAATAGTAAAAAATACTAGAACTCCAAGGCATTAACTTGCTTTCAAATGAACTTCTAATTTTTCTAGGGCTTAATGCAGAAACTTTGTATTTGCTACCTATTGTAGGATTGAACCTAGTATCAACTAATCATATATAAATCAAAATAATTATCTAATGTTAGAAAAACACCTTGGCTAAGAAAAAACTGATAAAATTCATCTCGCTGATCTGCATAATCACAGATTGAAAATACTCTTTGGTTTCTAAATGATAAAGTTCTCATGAGTAAGATGTGTTTAGCTTTTAGGTTTCATATAAATGCAGATTACTTTAGCAACATTTTTCAAGCAAAAATTCTCAAAATTATTTATTTAGATGCAGATCTTTAAAAGATCCTCCTTTTTATACTTGTTGATTATGATAAATATATCAAGAGAGGGTTTACACTTCATTACATCACTGTGCTCTGTCTAGTATCATAAACCATTAAAACATCTTGATAAATAGCTTTTAAATATCTTTTGAGAGTACTGAAATAAATTTTCTCCAAATATTCAACTGTCTACTAGTAAACTTTATATTCGGTATCATAATTCAAACATATTAAAGCAAGAGCAGAATCACCAATATGGTATTACCACAGATGCTGGAAACAAAATCCTTATCCCTGCGACGTCACAGATATACACCACTTTTATGTTTCCGAAGTTATATAAGTCAAGAAGTCGAACAGCAATACTCTCAATACTTCGAACAGAAATAAAACATAATCTAAATGAACTTCAGCAAGGCAAGATAAGGTAAAACTCCTTTTTTTCGCTAATCGTAGAGTTCCAAAAATAGCAAATACTTTTGAAAAATATCTAGGAGAAGAACCTGAAATAGTTGAGGAAGATGAAAATTGGCACATTGGAAAAAATTTCAACTATGCAGAATATTACAAACTTTCAAATGATAAATCATGGAGAATCTGGTATAAATGGGCTCATAAATTCAACGAAGACATTAAGAAACAAACTCAGAGTTTTGCTCAAACAGTTTTTGAGTCAGGAGCTTATCATCATTCTGAACTCAACCGGGAAGGAGTAAATCATGTGCTCGATGTAACCTACTTAACAGCTTTGATGCTTCGAATTACTAGTACTTTAGTGTATGATTGTCTCTCTCTTAAAGAAAGGCAAGAAGCCTCAAGATGTCATTTGACCGCCGTTTTAAAAAATAGTGTTAATTCTGTTCGAGATATAATTGCTAGTGAACATGGGATTGATCTGGATATTTATTTAGATCCTTCTGTGTATTCTCTGGAGGAAAAAGATGAGGTGATTTTCGTGAAGAGCCAATTAAGATATGTATTGGCAGAACTTTTGAAGAACTCGTCAAAGAGTATGATTAAGAGATACGGGTTACTTGATGTCCATGAAGCTAAACCTATTTCAATTTTTTTTCGCAAAGTTTCTTCCGGTTTAATTTTAGATATTTGTGATGAAGGAGTTGGAATGACCAGAGAGGAAATAGATTTAGCTCGTGGATATTTTTATACAACGGATGACTTGGAGAGTAAAGTTATTACACAAGATACTTTTGGTGCACCATTTACAGGTATTGGTTTTGGGATTCCTCGATGTAATACTTATTTAACATTCAACGGAGCTCGCTTATTAATTTCATCTAAAGGAAAGAATGAAGGTGTGAAGTATTCTATTTTTTTAAGTGAGGAAAATTTTCATATTTAAGGTTCTTTTGATAGGTAACAAAATTAAACAACACTATAAACAAACCCTACTATCACTAAACTAAAGGTTCTGAATTTTTACTCATGGAAAGCTGTCTCTGCAGTTTCGCAGTTCTGCGTTTTTGTTTCTTTTCTGTCCAACGAACTGATTTTCTCGTCACATCATCAATAGGTTTCTCACGTTTCTTATTCGCCTTGGTTGCTTTTGGTTTCAGTTTGCATCCACACCAGGACTCGAACACGTCTGGTTCATCGTTTTCATTTTCAGGATTAGTTCCATCTGGATTTTGCGCATAGTTATTTCTGGTAGCTATTGCAAAAAGGCCAACAAAACCTGCGAAAACTCCAAGTCCAAATCCAACTGCTGTGAAAGGTGTAAAATGGAGATATTCTTGAAAGTAAAGGATTCCACCGCATACTAAGAATAAACGTAAACAAGAAAAAATACCAGCAATCAGCTCATTCAGAGCTGCCTCTATACTAATAACAAACACACCTGGATAGCGTTCCAGGCCTTGATTGATCCAGTACAACTGCATGGTCCAACAACACACAAGTACGGCAAGGAGAGCAAACATAAGTGGGTTTGTAAAAACTCCACCAATGCCATCGGTATTAAACTCATCTAATACTATACTAATAGCGCTTTTCATCATAGTCACACAAAATCCCCCCCAAATACCGGCCTGTGCACCAAAACTGAATGAGAAAAAACTTTCGGAAGTTTTTCCAATTTGAAAACTTTCTGCAGAGCTAGAAGTTGCTTCACTCCTAATACTAAGAAAACACATTAGATTACCCATCACGGCTTCGTGCTTCTGGTGATTTCACTGTGCCCAATCTCACTGAAGAACGCAAGTCACTTCCCATTCTGTGTAGTCCCATCCTGATATTTTCCCTGCCCTTTTCTCTTAAAGGAGATATAGAGAGAAGGAACTTTGCAATTCTCGGAGCATCAGGATCAATTTTAGCCAATATTATTCTATTTCCAACGTAGAAAACTGTAAGTAGTCCAAAGAGGATGACGCAATACATGATAAAACTGGGTTCTCCGTATAGCTTGATTAAGCCTTCAGTGGTTTTAAGGCCACCATCAGAGGTTGGTGCAAATATCGTTGACATAAGCACACCACAAAGCAGAATAATCATGGCTGAAACATCCCTCCGAATAATTTTCTCGTTGAGGAGAAAACGAGCCAGAAGTGCGTTTGAAATGATCATCACAGACATCAAAGGAGCCAAGAGAGATTGTTCAGCAAAAGCAAGAGCAGCCGAGAGTAAACCGCCAGAAGATCCATAGATTACCAATCCCAGAACCCACACAGGTTGCTTCCACAGAGCTTTACTAATTTTATGAAAAAAACAAGAAAAGTTACCCCTCTGCCTCAGTGCTTCCTTCCAGGTTATTTGTTTCCATGTTCTTATTTATTGACCATTTCTGAAGATTAACTCCAAAGGCCATACAAAAGGCCCCCAAAACATACAGTGCTACTCCATAGCTCACACAACAGATTTCTGTTTCCTCCTCCTCTTCTTGCAACAAGTTCAGCAAGGCGTTCCCAACGTAAGTAAACCCAACCTCATGATTGTCTGCAGTCATTGCACCTCGTAAAGATTCCTTCACAGTTATTTGAAACCCATTTAGTTGTTGCATTAAACGTTTGTACTCAATCTAGCAATGTCTGAATTCCTCTTTTGCTTCACAAAATTTGTATGATATGTTAAACGGACAGATCTGGAATTGTTTCGCACTACGTTTTTGGGAAGTACCAGTTTGCACATGAAATCTAACAAGTTCTCCGCTGGCTATTTTTGGTGAAACTGCGTGCAATAAAAATCTAGACCACAAATTAAAAATGGACATCAGGTGTCACAGTAAATCAGAAGAAAAGATACAAATAGACAAGAACTACCCCTTTTAAAAGACTTCACTACCTTTTAAACATAATAATTAGTATAGGATTATTTCTATGCCTTTGTTCTCTATCATTGTACAAATGAAAGTGAAAAGTATTATGAAGAACTTTTCATCCACTATGTTGGTGGGTAGTTGTATCACCTTTGAGCTACACAAAGAAGTGACAATCGTGTAGAAGAAAATTGAAAAGGTGCAACTGAGAGAGCTGCCATAACTCTGTTTCCTGGTATGTGCATCTTGATCGAGCACTTACTGCGTTTAATATATTACAGTACTTGAACAAACTCCATAAGAAGAAACTTGTTCGAGCAAAGTGCGATGGCATTTTGTTTGAGATATGAGTTTTTAGTATTCTAATCTAACTTTCCGAACTATCCGCTACGACAAACATTCACTATGTCCACGTAGCCTTAACCTTCATTTGCCACCCTGTCAGTAAGCAGGTCGATTAGTCGATAATGCATGCATTGAGAAATCACAAAGCCAAGCATTTGGTAGCTGAACGGTGGGTATAAAATCTAGTGTTGAATAGAGCAATAACAATATTTTCTAAACAAAAAGAGTACGAACTGGGTTTATTTTTCACTAATAACTCATGTAACCGGGACAAAGGTCGGTCAACCTCTGAATCCAAGCACTTTCACGAAGTCATGTGCTCACACTCACCCAAATTTCCAAGAAAAGTGCTTCATAATTACATTTTGATATCACAATAACATTGGTGAGTATCTTGTAATATCAGATATTATTCTGAAAGCTCCCTGAAAAAAACATACAATTTACTCGTGAAAAGATGTAGAATCATAAAGAGAATAATTTAATATTCCAAAGCTTTAAAAGAAAAGCCAATAAAAGTGATCTTAGAAGCAGAAACTGCCTCTGTCAACTATGGTTGACAGCGAATTAATCCAAAGCCAAAAATAATAGAATTCAAATTATAACTACCGAGATTTTTCAAAGAGCGCTCACTCAGAAACCAACTGATTTGGTTTCCAACACGCGTTTGAGTAGTCGAGCTTATCTGACTTCTACTAAAATCTGGAAATAAAACTCTTTGATACAACATGAATATTCCGGAGCAGATATTAGGACTAGGAATAGCGAGCTGCAACAGCTGAACGATGGAAGGAATAGATGTGCAAAGCTAATTATGGTCAAATAGGTAAGATCCTTGAAGAAAATGAACAAAAGCATCTTAATAAGAAACAGAGTACCCCAAAAGAGATACAATTAGAAGTAGCTTTGCCCAGAAAGCATCTTGATGAAATCAAACTGTAAAGAAAATAATGGCCTGCTGGAAGACATTTTCTAGTAACTTCAAACGTTACAAAGTATGGTTAAGAGATATGCGGCACATTCATTTTCGAGAAATATAGTCCAGAAGCTTTTTTCGCGCTGGTGGACTGCTATTAATCCATTGAAGGAATTGTGGGGTTTAACCTGGCTCTTTCGAAAAAAAGCCTGAAGCATGTGTAATGAGTAATTTACTTAAGTACCTCCATGATCACATTTGTGCTTGTTTTCTGTTATGGTACTAATAGGAGTTCTGTAGAACGTTACCACATTTCAGCAAAAAGGAATGCACCTCATCTTTCGTCAGAAAAGTTGTTGTGTAGAAAATTCGCAATAAATGGGGAACGCATTTTGCTTAACATTATCAAAAAGTAAATGTCTGTGAGTCGTACGGAACTAAGTAAGCTAAGCTTATGATATCTTTTGAATGCAAACTAGCATCGGAACTTCTTTATTCATAAAAAGCTGAGAAGTCTACTAACCTAATATCAACAAAAACAAACCCTGGAAGAAATGCACCAGTTAGTAATTAATTCTTTCTTTAAGAAAAATTTATGAAAAAAAGTATCCAAGTTTGCCCCAAACGTTTGAAGCATTTACATATCATGCATTTCCTACCAAACTGTCTTCCTTAACATCAGTGACTCAAACCATAGTGTCACTCTGAGGTATGATAACCCCTGATGAATCGATTGGAAAATCAACAATCAAATATTGTTTACTACATATTGGGCTTGGAAAGACTGAAAGCGGCAGACAGCTATATTGCTTTCAGATTTTATGGATGGGGTGACCCTGTTTTACTTAAATCGATCAACAAAGGTTCTTTGCATAATGGTCGCACATGTTGCAGCAAGCAGAAGGTGGGTAAATTAATGGGGATGCACTCTAATGTGCTACATTGCAATAGCTAAAGCTTTGGTTCAGCACCCTTTACACAATTAAGGAAAAAAAATTAAAGGCATATTAATAAGTCCTGACAATGTGTTAATGAGTCGGAAAGTTGGAGCAAAAACAATTAATTTTTATAAACCTAAGAATAAAAAACCTTTGAATTCAATATAGAGAAAACTATGGTTGATCTTAAGATATGATAGACAAAAAACGGAAAAGTTACTACGTTTTATAGAATGTCACACCTTGTCACAACTTTACGAAGTTCTTTATGGTATAGTTATGGACTTGTTTGGCCATGAGTACTTGACTGATAATGTACAAAAGGTGACAAAGTTAAAATTTTGTTCAATACTTTCTTATTGAAGATCTAATTTAAGTGCCCTTTGTTTGGAGTACAATGGGTAACTGTCTTGGGGTAAGATCGTCTTAGAAGAAACGGTACTTCTTTTAACCTGTAAATTATTCTGAAACAAACATGCCGATATTTGTCTCAGGAAATTATACTCTAAAATGAAAACATGTATTAGAGTAGGTTAAAATAAAATAATCTTTTCAGTTTAAATGTTTCATATAGCACCTGCAATAAACAGGTTATTTGGGAAAGCAAGAAATTTATTGAAAAATAGAATCAATATTAAAGAAAAGTTTATGAAGTTGTATATATAGAATCCTTGGTTAAATAACAGAATGGCTCGCGGGGGTTCTCTCTCAGGAATATATAAAAGGCCCCCGCTTTGTGATATTTCGTTATCTGAACTTATTAGATGGTGTGTGCTTACGTGTAATTCATTCAGAATTTAAGGGTGCGAATTATTTTCTTTCCTATTCGGGGTCTCATTAAAAGGCAACCTTTTCTAAATACAAATGGGTGTTTGTAGTTTAAGTATCAACTCTTTATGCGGAGTTAAAAAGATGTCGGCTATACTCAGGGTATCTTAGAATCAAATACATGATGGGGGGGTTTAATAAGCAATTTTCTGACAAGATCATAATATCTACCCAATCATAGTTATCTTGGGAAAGTTTTGGAGCAGCCGTAATGTCAAAGTAAAATAACCAATGCAACAGGATATCCCTAAGTCGTCAAGATCTTATGAAAAAACTTGTAGACTATGAGATAATTCGCTGCTCGGATCATGGGCAGTTAAAGTTTTGTTATCATGGCAAGAAAATGTTGCGTGTGATTGGCTAAGCAGGTACAGATATCACAGGGCGAGGAAAAGGGCTATGGGTCATTTATATTTACATCTTAAGCGCTAACAAAAAGAAAAGAAATATAATTGTTGAGAATATAGCAGGAATGTAATATGATATTTTTATCCGAATTCCAAGGAAAATTCTCACCATTGAAAAAGAATACTAGATTGTACAAATTTGTTTCTTTCTGAGTAAATACCCAGTAGAGTATTCTAATAATTTAAAATACTAAGGTTTGTGTTAATCAATACAATAACATGTATTTTGAGAAGATTAATAAACGAGAGTCATTTATGTTGAAATAATAAGAAAAATTCTGCAATAAGACACTATAGATTGACCTTCAAAATATTAGTGAAAAATATATGGCTCCGAATAGATTTTTGTGGTGATAATGAGTTATAAAACAGCCAAGAAAGTAAGAATAACATGACGAAGAGAGACCATGAGCTCCAATTTGATTAAGAAGCAAAGCGTTAATTACATTCCAATTGAAAGGTTTTTTCAAGGTAAGGTTAGGTCTGGGTTTTCTATTGTTTCATTACAGCCCCTGAAGTGACACATATCACCGGGGAATTAAACTTACCGGAAGACCATTGTCACTGCATATAGAAATCCAGTTAACCCTTTTTCTTGCAGAAAATAGACTGAAACAGTATCGCAAATATACAGCATTTAAAGTAACTAATACTTTTTAGCTATTTACAGGTAAGTTATGTATTTTGTTTTCAAGAACTTTAATTGGTAGTTACAGAACGACGACCCTCGTAGTACTGTGTTTTTAGAAATTTATAGCAACAAAAGTGACCCATTTATTTTGAACATAGGGGGTTTGCAACTAAGTTTAATAAAGATTATTTCTATCACAAAGTTCATGATTATTTAATAGGAAGAGAAACTACACGAAAGGTTCCATACTTATTATAATCTCTTAATCTTAATACTTTGTAGTTGGATAAATATCTATATGATCTTCAATGGATATCATCATTTGTTTACTAAATTTAATCTGGGGGGAGTAATTCGTTTATATTTCATTAGTTACTCTAGTCCCAGATCCATAGAATGAACATCAGAAATAAATTAATGGCTCAGAGGAAAACAGATAAGCAAAAAATAGGTGCAGTAACTTTTAGAACTTCCAAGATGGTTAAAGTTCGTCAAGCGTTTGACCATATTGTACCGCAGAAAGAAAGCAGTTTCTTACAATGCAATGTAGTTCAATCGACTTGCGCATGTGGTAGAAAAACATATGTAGAATCTATTGGCTGCTATAACCGAGTAAGATAATGTAACTGAATTTATAAATTTTCCAGGGTGATAACTGTTCATTTCATTCCTGAATTTATTATCCTACACAGACGCCCATGTAGTATTGAAAGATTATACAGCCATCACAAAGCTTTGTTGAATTTATTTACAATTCCTGAGATTCAATTATTATTTCTGTTGATTTTGTGCATATGTTAATAAAATCGTAAGCTGAATATCCCCGAAACAAAATTCATATAACTATTCCCTTTACGTACAAATAAAACTTCTTAGAATTATTGTAATTTAACGGCTTCTTTATACTCTTTCAAGTCCCGAGAACGATTTGTGTCCAATGTAGTATGACGCAGCATAAATTGCTTAACACTCGCCTTTCACTGTTGCAGTAACAATTTCGACTTAGCGCGACTATTTGATTTTACCTGCTTGAGGTCAACTTATGGACTATGGTAGTTAAATTCGGCTTTTAAGACAAAATGCTCTGATACACCGTCTTTGTTCAAAGTAGCTTTAACTTCTTGTAAGAGATCCCTAAAATTTAACTAGGTTCATCACTATATAATTTAATATAACATGTTCAAGTAATGACAGTTTGGGTACTCCTATAGCAATAGAGTTTTGGTTAAAAAGTAGTTTTCCTCCATTGGCTAGAAGCAAAAAATTGGGAACAGATACTACTTGAATTGGAATAAATCAAATTGATCGCATCCACTATTGATGTCCCGTTCTTGGAAAACATATGTAAGAAATCTATAGTCAAACTTGAACTGGATAGATCAGCGTCAACATTTCACATCTTCTGCGTTTGATCAGCGGATTTGAACATATAAGTAAAGTTAGAGTTATGCTTAGGTACAGAACCACGTCATTTGCTAATTTTAAAACCTAATACATTCTAGTTAATTTCAAAATGGTAATTTTGATTCAGAACAAGGTCCTCTCCCCTGAATTATAGGATTCTTTAATGAAACTTTGCTCATTTTGACATTAATGCTATTGACAGCACTTAGGCTTCCTTAGTATTGCAAGATAGTTGTAAACTTTCCTTTATATGCTAAGTTTCGACATAATTCTCCTTGAGGTATACTGGTAATTCCATTCCTTACTCGAGCTACCTACAGATTCAAAATCATAAACTTCTATGATATTTGATTTTATACTTCCATTTTAGTCTAGTCTTGGTTAAACCAGATATGTTCCGCTGTCAAGTATTCTTTCCTTTTATTATCCAATGATAACATAACATGTACATATTTACGTATAGCTAAACAAGCTTCTGAATAAGAACTACCTTACGTAATCTTTTAAATCTCTTTATGTACTAAATTAGTAATGTTTTCTACGGAATAAAAATATTTTCCCACTGACAGTATAATATGACTAAAATATTCTGCTGCAAAAATTCACACTTGTTAAAATGTCTTATTGATTTCTATTAGTAGTGAATCATCTATTCTCATTACCCTGCTTCTAACCCCCTTCAGCATTGGGGTTGTAAGAAGGTATGAAGAAATCTATGAAGATTGAACCTAACTAGTTTTGCTAAGTAACTTTATAGTATCTATTAAATACTATATCTATATGGTTACGGTATATAAAAGCAACCATACCAACAAATTTATGAACTTGGAATTAAACACAGAGACTTACCTACTGCATAAGAAACAATCTAGAGTTTAAGACTTAACGTTATAAAGAAATCCTGCCAATAGAGATGAAATTGCCCAAAAATTTTTACGAATATAAAATAGTACAAGATTACAAAAATGGAACACTTTATGTTATTGCCAAGTAAAACTATACAAACCAATTAAAGAAAAGAAGTTTCAATTATAAATGGGTTACTTTTTCAGTATACAGACAGCAGAAAGTGCACGAAACGAGTTACTAGAAGTGTTTTCTAAGTATTCAGAAAACTCTGAAAATAAATTGAACCAAGTGAACACACTATGTTCTTCTGTTCCAAATCCAAGAGAACACACCTGCGTACAAAGGTTTCGCAAAAACTTTTCCTTTTCCATTTATATTCAACACTGCTATAGAACTATTGATGTGCTGCATAATTCTATCCAGCACTTTAGAAAAATTGTGTCTTCAGGGTCTTCAGTCGTTACTCTAATGTTGCTCTTTATACTGTCCATCTGTTTTTACCTTATAGAGATGGCTATCTCAACTCTATTCCAAACAGAAAAAATAGTTCTTGCAGTATATTTTTTTAAGTTTTCATTTCCAAGATACTTTCTGGGTAAACTGCTTTGCCCACAAGGCTTTCAAGAACAAGATAAATCCCTCCTTGCAGATCACATTTTAATACTTGAAAAAGGAATCTTTATATACAGGAAGCGATATGCTGAAATAAGTTGTAGTGGTATAATTTCAAGAAAAGTGATATTTTATGAAGAAATAAAATCCTTTGTAAAATACGTTTCTTGGGATCAAGTGAAAACCATTAGCTATAAGAAAACGCGAATACAAAATTTCAGAGTCGTGTCTATAAAAATAAGTTACTGCGATGTTGACTTCCTTGTTTCCAAAAATTTTCTAAAAATAATACAAGAGGAGTTCAGTAATAGAAAAAAGAAGAAATAAATGGATTTTGAAACAAGCAGTCAAAGCACTTCCGTAACGCTTTGGGATGTGCCCTTCTCCTATTTTGTACATATGTATGGTGCTAGATTTTCAGCTACCTTGTGTCATAGCATTGTAAACATTTTCTTATGTTAATAATTGAATATATCCTTTGCATAATTAGGTTTATTCTAGTCCGCTGAATATCATATCTATTTCATCTTTTTCTTCAACTTTTCTTTTCTTTTGAGGTTTTGGAGTTCCTAGTGTCACACGTTGAAAATAGTTATTCGAACTCTTCAGTATAAAATAGACCTTTGATATTAAACTCAAAAGCAAAGTACATACATTTACCAAATAACCCATATGTAATTGTTGAGACAGTTCAACTGCGGCTTTCTTAATGATAGTCTGTGCTTTCAAAGATAAATCCTGTTCAGAGTAATCTGACTTCTTCAGTTTTTCAGTGATTTTGAGAGCATGCAGGCATCTACGATAGAATAAAGCACTTCTATGCTGGTTCTTGTAGCTTTTAAGCACCTTTGGAAGTGTTGTTAATTCCAAACTCAATTGTGCTTTTTTTGACGCATTCATTGGACAAGAATTCTTGGTAATGCCATGTTGATTTAACTCCTTTAACGCCGTCAAAGATACTTCGCGTTTTGAAACAAGGCTAGAATAAGTTGCAGGTTGAGTATGACTCTACAATACAAAAAAATGTTTAAAAGATAATATAATTAGAAATTGATCTAGCTTTGAAACCAGTTTATAGAGTTGGCAGTTTCTCATGTTCTGTACGAGGCGATTGATGATGCTTGTATAAACCAACTACCTGCAATTAAAGTTTGCTGTAGCATATATATATATGTTAGGCTCTTCAAATGCATCACAAAATGGAGGCAATTTAATAGTAATTTGATTGTAATAGCTTTTTTAGTGAGCTGGATGAGGTTTGAATGTTCAGGAGGTTACTGTCCTTATTGAACATGGTGTTGGTGAGAGAAGACTTGACTATTATAAATTACCGAACCACTTAGTCACAGATTTTTGTTCCAGGGATAGTCATCGTCATATTTTGAGTTCATTCTTAAATATATCGTATTTGAAAGAAATATTCTCTTTGTGTCTGATAATGTAGAGGTTATAAATTAAAAGATTGATCACTTGAGGTTTAAATATTACTTTCACAAAACATCCCTTGTCAGCAATTAATAATAAGCCAGATTTCTACTAAAATATTCTAAACAGGGCCCCATTGTTTCAACAACATCGGGGGCAAAACTAGCTCATAGAGGCGAGCAATAAAGAACTCGTTTTTCAAACTGAGAATGATCTACATAAGCCTGCGTACTTTGCCTACTGTTTACACCATTCGGGCGCAAACAAACCCTTGAGAAGGAAAACGACTGAGCTTATTTTTGTGCTCTTAGAAGAGACATGTAGTTGGTTCAAGTAGGGTATTTATTAGAAGTATGTTGAGGGAAGATTGCGGTGTCCAAGTTGGTTGGTAATGTTTACGCAACTGTTACTTAAGTTTGAGTCCTTCGTATTCAAGTTATGTATAAAGAGGGAAAGTATTTAGAGAAAGCAAAAGCAAAATAAAAACAGCAAAAGAAGTTAGTTTGTTTCAACTTGGATTGTTTTTGTTAAAAATTAATATTCTTTTAACCCAGTTTACACTTACTACACAACACTTATTCTGTCATATAAGGGTACTTTGTCCTCATGTACAGTTTCAGTCTCAACAACGCGACACTCACAGCCTAAAACGTACATGCCACTATATGTACTGCCTCTTAAGAAATTTGGTTCTAATGACTTAAGATCTGTAGAGGTTATTGATAGTTGTATCAATGAGTAAAGACAACAGTAGGAATAAAGTTGAACATTGAGCCTAGGCTTTATTATCGACCTCCAGAAGAAGAAGGCCTATCGAACTGCCCTTCAAAGACATGAACCAGTCCTGTGCTTGCTCTTATCCAGCTTAACCCAAGATATAGAATACCAGCAGAATGGAAAAGTTTTTATGTATTGTCTCTGGGTTCAGCTACCACGAGCCTTCAATCTGTTGAGAGCGTGACACTAGCCACCAGTTCCTTCATTTATCCAACTATTCTGATGAAGATATAATGTCGTTGCTCTCGCCGTACAACACATATATCCACTTTTACTCCTAACATACCTGTCGACAAATAAATCTCGGAACATAATTGTACTAAAAGAAGTAAACACTGAGACATGAAGCGGCTTTTTAAGAATTACCTAAAACCTAAGTAACTTTCGAAAACGAACTCGACATTTACTCTTCTAAGCAACAAGTCTTAAAGATCAAAGATGTAACAACATATGGGTCCATGTTAGAAGCAGGTCTTCTATCCTCGAAGTATCCTTTTCCTTTTTCAGCGGTTTCATTTCCAACTCTGATACTAGCCCCTCTGTTTGCAACACCCCAACTGAACTTTTCAATGCTTGCAGTCTCGTGAGCGCCTGTAAGTCTCTTTTCGTTTCCTACACCATAAGCAGCAATGTGTTCCTTGTGGTTCTTTTCTAGCCTTTCGAACATAGGCTTCATTACAGTCTCGAATGAGTTATCTACTTCTCTCATAGACTTGGTACTGAAGTTAGTGTGGCATCCTGCACCATTCCAATCTCCAGGAATAGGTTTAGGGTCCCATGACACAATAACTCCATATTTCTCTGCTACACGGTTCATAATGTATCTAGACATTGACATATGGTCACCAGCGTCAATTCCTGTGCATGGTCCTACTTGGTATTCCCACTGTCCAGGCATGACTTCAGCATTAACTCCGGAGCAGTTGATTCCAGCCTTAAGGATTTTGTCCAAGTGCTCTTCTACAAGGTCTCTTCCGAATGCTACATCGGCACCAGCAGAGCAGTAGTATGGTCCTTGAGGAGCAGGGTATCCAAGTTGTACGGTTGGTCCAAACCCAGATACTGCCTTACTTGAAGGCCATCCAAGAGGAACTCCGTCCTTGAATAGAGTGTACTCTTGCTCGATTCCGAACCATGGCTCTTCTTCTAGTTTCTGATCGAAAAGTGCCTTTGCTGGAGCTCTGCTGTTAGTTGGGATTGCTTCTCCTTTTGGTGTGTAGGTGTCGGTCATGACAAGAATGTGGTTTCCACCTCTAAACGGGTCGTGGAAGATGGCACAAGGTTTGATAATAACTTCGGAGTCTTCTCCTGGTGCTTGGCCAGTGGAAGATCCATCGTAGTTCCAATCTGGAAGGTCGGAAAGCTTTACAGTCTTTTTTCCGTGAATAACCTTTGTCTTGCTTCTGTATCCACCGTCTGCGTCAATCCAAACGTACTCTGCTAGAACGTAGTTATCATATAACGACATTTTTTTTTCTATTCTTGAAATCGACAAATCTAATCTTTTCTTTGTTTTGATTTTGGTTGCTTTTAAACGGCTCCATGACGCGCAACTTAGGTGGGCAAGAAAAATTCTCAGACCGCCCCTCACATACACATTTTCTTGCACAAATTTCCCCTGAAACTTCTTTGGCATGCGGCATACTTAAAATATCATGGAAGCAAGTTCTAGTCGATAAGGATTTGGCATGCCCAAATTCCGGCTGTATAATTATCCTAGTACACGTGGGCAAAGAACGGGAGATACAGTGCTGCCTTTTGCAACGCAGGTGGTTAAGAAGAAATGTTTATCCGATATTGCCCAAAATTTCAAGGTATTTTTATAAACGGTTCTCGGGATATTCTAAGTTGTTTATTGATAATTTGTAATTGAAACCGCGAGTATGTGACGTAATATTGTACCAACAATTATTTTGTTCCGATCTTTGGGAAATGGGAAATGGAATATATATATAAGAAAAAACAAAGAAATTTCTTAAGTCAGAGTTAGACAGAATAAACTCTATAAAGTTTTATATACCACGTCTTATCTGGTTTTCTGTAACTCTAGTATGTACTGAGAATATTCTGAAAAATGAGAACCTTGTTTAATTATATATGTACTCCCCGCTCACAAGTTAAGTATTTTCCATGAAAGACCTCAAAGAATGTCTTTGCCTGTAGTAGTACATGTTTCATACTTATTTACGACTTAAAAATTCATTGGTAAAGTTTAAACTCAAAACATGAATAAAAACTATTTCAGATAGGTTTCTCAACTTAGACTGTCTAAATATACTCCTTCAGCTTCTAGTCTAGGGGTTCATGGTATTAGCCTCTTACTTATCTTGAAAACTTTAGTGACCCTAAAAGCAAGAATGAAAATTAGGTAATATTTTTTTTTTGCTTACTAAGTGCAAACTATAATATTTAAATTTATGTTTTACTTTCATAGCGCAAAAGTTTATGCAATGTGCTGCTTTTTGCTATCTAGTTCTTAGTTTAAGTATAGCATCTAGCCATGACGTCCTAGCGATAATATACGTGCATCCACTGGTAGAGTCTCCCAAATTTCAAAATTTCTCTAGTGAGTGAACATTTTTAGTCTTACCAATCGCAGAAATTAAATTAGTAGCATCTATTGAGTGTTTTTTAGTCAGGTTTCAATAAGTAAACTAAGTTATTAGAATTGAAGAAACAAGGACAGGTTATTAAGCACAAACAGAAGAGCGTGCAGGGCACAATATCTTGACCAAGAATCTTTAACACTGTAGAATAAAATTTTTGAAAGGCCCAAGCAACGTAAGAACAGGGGTGACTCGACTTACATTGAAAGAACATTTACGATGTACAGCTAAAGTTTTCTTAAGAGAGGTTTTCACAGATTAGTATGCTGGTAAAGTAATAGTGAATAGAAACATGCTTTTACTTTGATATACTTTCTCCTAGGCCTATATAAATCCTTATGGTGAATAACCATGTCAAAGTTTTTTTTGCAAAGATGAACCTGATTTCCGCAAACTACAAACGCTTTTCATTTTAACTGCGATAAGAGGTTAAGCCAACAGTAAATTACCATGTAACGTGGGAAATATGGCAAATACAAAACTTCCTTTAATGTTTACATCTTTGATACCTTGCTAATTCGAAATCAAAGTATTTCCTGTTGACACATCTCCTAGAAATCTTGCTGCTTGGGACCATTATGAAAATGTTGTCCAGTATCTAGTTCAATCCCTTGGGGAGCATTTGACTGAACTGTTTCTTAGCCGAGAGGGAAATAAAGTGAGTAAATGAGTATAAAATATGTATTGGTACGCCTTTACGAGCTATAATAAACCAGCAATAATAGCCGTACCCATGGAAACCTGGAATTAAATATTGAAGCTTTAGTATTTGCTGTCAATTAATTGACATATTTGGAGACACTAATGAGTTTATTTCCCAAAACCTTGAAACTACATCTGTCCCCTTAAACCTTAATTTTATCCTTGAGTGGGAAATAATTCTTACTAAAATTAAATATTTTAGAAAACGGCTTGCACAACCTGCAAACAAATTTGGAAATAAAACACGCTTTAAGTCAATTTTCAGAACCCAATGGTTATCTCCCTTCGTCAACCACACCAAAATTTCTTTCTAGATAATTGTAACAGTTTGCAGAACCGCTTTAGCTAACGTGGTGTTGTGAGCTAGACTGTGTGTATTTTTTATGTCCAATCAAAACGAAGTTTGTTTCTAAACTTATGCCTCTCTTTGTCTGCAACTAATGCAGTTTGTCGTTAATGAGGACTGAGGTTAGGTTAGCAACGGTATTAGAGGCTAACCAAAGAAACATATGACTAGGGCTGATTGGGTGGTATACCTTTAACCCAGCCATCTTGTATAAATAAATGCAAGAAATGCCCCCCTATATAGGAGCGAATATAAATTATTTACCCTTTATTTTATAGCTGTACAAGGCTAATGGTAGACTGGCTTCTCACTTAGCAGCTTTAGTGTCGTACTTCTTGAAAGAATCTAACATTCCTTAAATTAGTTAAGAAACCTGACTTCAAAATTTTTAAAACAACAAAATCAGGAAGTTAACTATTTTTAATAATGTCTATGACTATGCAACTACTGTTTTTTATGAAACAGGAAGCTGCTATCACCTTGTTTCCTGTTAACAATCTTATTCCTGTCTTCAGTTAACTAGATGTGATATGCGCAGTATATTTTTATATATATCCGGGTAGTGGATCAACGTCAGGCATTGAGTTCTTGAGAAAAATAGCATGGCAATATTATACACGTGAATAAATTAGTTAATGAAGAAAAGAATAAAAGAACAACAAAGTATATACTTAACTCAACTATTCAAATTTTCTGAATAGATAGTTCACACACTCATTCACTTCAGACAACCTGCAAAGTGAAGAAAAAAATGAACAATAACATAAATAGAAAGATGAAAATATTAAAGAGAATGAAATCGAACTAGTATGAATGAATTCTAGTTATTTGCGCCCGATGATAGATCATACATTAAATAAATAGTTTCAGACCACAACATTGCAATATCCACTAACTTAACCCGCTGAAAAAAAGTTAATTAAGAGGATCAAAGAACAGAATAACCCATTTAAACAATTGATGACTATACAAGTACAAACATATTCAAATCATCTTCTTACACGATTCACACATAAATTCAAATAAATATTATAAAAATGAACATTAGAATCAGCGATTGAAATAACACAGTATGAAAGCTGTCAAGGAAAAGAAGAGTATATTTATATTAAGCTATTCAAGGTATTCGAGTATAGTACCAAATCCACCATCCAGCTACATCAGGGTAAATTGCTTCTTGTTTATCAACAGTTTATTAGCAAAACGGTCTAATAAAGTTACAACCATCTCTCATTCTTTTTTCTATGAAGGTGATGGAATCTTACTTTCTGTTAGATAATTTGCGTGGCATAGATTGTTGAGGCAATTGATTAATAATTCAGACAAGTGACGAAAAGTTCAAGAAATGCTTCGAAGCTCACATATTATCTGAGCTGTGTTAGTTATCAAGCGATAGAGCTATCTAGAAGAGATATGGGATAAGGGTTTGCTGATGCATGCGATCTAGGGATCACGCTTTGCACTTTTTGAATTAACTGCTACATTTCACCCATTCATTTTCTTTAATTGAATGCCATAAGCTTTTTGGTCAAAGGTTGGAGGTAAAAATTTACTGTAAGAGGTTAATTGTATACTTCTTAAAATGTGGTTCGGAGTTTAGGATTTTTCAAGATGCTTCTTGACGATGATAATTATGGGTTAGATATATTAAAAAAGTATTAATGTACTTGACAGACTTGATAATGATAAAAGAAGACTGAGTTTTGTAGAAACTTACCTACGCCTCTTACATTTAAGAGAAAATAACTGAGTACAATGGGAAAAGTTATTGTGAAGTTGGCTGTGACATTGGGACGATTGGACTTCTATTACTTCTTTTCACAACACACCTATTTAGAGACTGAATCGTTAATGATGTTTCTTATTAAATATGTTAACCAAAGTCAGAAAAGTTTACACCTGGATAATCCATCAGCAAATCCATGATGTGAACATTAGCTGCAAACGCTTTCTCTAGCCTTTATCTTTCCTCTTTATTGCATCTGCTAGTTCCAGGAGTAAGAATATCATTCAATAATAGTTTATATTTTCATGCTTTTAGCATTTACTGGTTTGAAAAATGGGACTTTAAATCTGCACTGAGAATCATCTGGAATCGCATAATTTATCATCGCCATCCCTTTTGCTACAACTTCATGCAACAAATGGCATTTATATCCCCGTTTTGGGAGAAGTATTTCTCTTAGAATATACATCGTATGAAGCCTATCACTCAAAGGTCTATAGAAAAAGACGTGGATATGGGCTGTGGAATAATCTCCTTCGTAATCATCACCAAACTGTATGGAGATATGAACATATATCTTTGAATAAAATCAAAGATCTCATTCTGCAGAATGTGAATGTCTACAACGAGGGAAGAAAAAGAGTGCCAAAGAACTTCATTACATATTTGGATAAAGTATCACTGAAGAACTTGGAAATTTATAATATATCTTATAAGAAAATCTTCATGGTAGCTATATGGCTCCGGCTAAGCAGAACTAACATTATTGGAGCTTCTATCCTAAGAAGCCCATATGAGTTCTGCTATAATTTGCATCCGCTCCGTAGACACTAAAGGTCTGCATCTAAAATTTGAAAGGGCTCAAAGACGACTGATTAAACCCCTCCTTAAACTGCTAAGTAGAAACTGCCGCTAGTTTATATACTGTGAAGAGGAAAGATGTTGCAAAATATTTCATATATCTCACTTCCACAACATTTATTTTCTTTGCTTCAAGAGGTGAAGCTGCACTACCAAGCTACATCATTACTGTTGCACCTTTACTTTTGAAAAGTGAAGTGCCACAAACAAGATTCAAGTTGGTTTCGAATCGCACAAAATACATCCAACGTTTACTTTTTTATATAATCGATCTAAGCCAGTAGGGGAACTAGTTACAAATTTGCAAGGCCAAACTCCGTTATTTGTGTCAATTTGACTGTCATCAGCTTAAACATGTTTTAATTTAGGTTCTAGGGGCTCTTGAAAGGTGGGGCACTGAAATGGGACTTTTTTAAAAGTATTGTCATCAAACCAGAGTCTTAAAACAGTCCTTCTGTATAGACAGATGATTCCACACTTGCTCCCTTTCTCTTTATTTCTATCCTCCGAAAGCTTACATTTGACTTTTACACTTCTCATCACCTGTGCTATTAACATTACTTCAAAGTTAAAACTCTAACAAATCTTTTTTAGGGTGCAAAAGTTGCTTGAGGTAGTGACGTGTATGCTAGCTGTAGAGCTATAATAAATTGTAGCACACCTTCACGTAAATCTTGCAACAACTTACTTAGCATGATTTTACTTTCAACTCCGTGTTCAAATGTGGTCTTGATAGAAAATAACCAAAATGTACTGAGAAGTTATAGCATAAAACTTAGTATTTACATCAAATGGAGTTTCCTTGCAAAATGTACACCTGATCTTATACATTCTAAGTATTCTGGTGGTACGCTTGAACTGGTTCATTTTCTCGCTATACAAAATTCATGATATCTCTGTTTTCTCCAGTTGAGTCCACTCATTACAAACTTTAAAGTAATTGCTGTCTCTTTTTAATTAATTTGGTTTAGTCAACATTGATTTTCACTTTACTTTTCACTTATATCGACCTGTTTCTTCAGTTGGGGCTCGTACCACTCAGATTTTATTGTTTTATCATTTCGTTTTTCTTGACTGAAGCACCAATTTAGGTATTATGGCCATTTGGACGAGCTCAGCCAATCAGAAAATGAGTTATGATAGCCGGCATTAAAAAAGCCCAACAGAAAGATTTTGTTCAAATCATTCTAAAGCAACATTTTAAAATTTCGGGCCAAGTGGCCCAATGCTAGAAAAACACTAAACAGAAATGTTCGTGGTTGAAGACTTGAAGAAAAAAAGCGGCAAGAGTGCTAATGTGCTTGAACTCCCAGATGAAGACGCGTCAGTTGTTGAGATAATGAAATATAATGCAAAAGCACTATACAAAGATTACCTGGGAACAAGAGAAAAGCGAAAGCTCGCCCTAGATGTGGCTGTTTTCCTAACTTCGTGCTACGGGATACATTTTCATGGAAAACTATTTGCAGTTTGAAAGCAGTAAAGCATTAAAATAAATCCCTTTTTCTAGCCCTTTGAAAATGTTTATACTGCTGCATAGCAACATCCGAACATTTAGTCTCAGTTTCCGACACACTCAATGACAATAGCTTTGTTCTCTCCTTTTGAATATCCTGAACCACTGAAGTTTTTCTTCTCCTTCTACCATTCTTTTTCTTGAGCTTATATGTTTGAACTTTTGTAGATTTACCTGGAACCAAAGTAACATGTTCAAACTTCCTCTCTGCTTCTTCAATTAACGACAACTGAGTTCGCAGTAGATCAAGCTCAGATGCTATATCCTTTGCTGTTCTGTCATACGTCCTTTCCCCATGCAACTGTCGCATGACTCTATATATTGACTTTTCTTTTTCTGTCTCTGATATGTTCTGTTTTCCCTTTACCTTTCCATCCTTTAGATGATATGGAGTTCCTCTTAACCCATCATAGCTTATTTTGCTCTCAACTGCTTGGTCTATTTCCAAGGCTGAAAATGACTTCCGAGGTTTCTCACCAGCTCGAGTTTTTGCATCTAAGTTTATCTCAAGGACTTTGCTTAGTTTCTGGATTGTTGAATATTTAAAACCTAAAACTTTGATATATTTCTGAGTTGACTTGTTCACCTCAAAAAACAACAAAGTCGCTCCCACACCGGTTCCGTAAACAAGAGTCTTATGTGATGAACTTGTGAATTTCTGCGACTTTAGATGGATCACATTTTTTACAAAAATTTCTGCTAAATTAAATCTAGAGATGCATGTTGTAGTCTTGGTGTCAAACATCTTCTCTAGCTTCCTATATGGATTTGCCAAACTTCTTTCTTGGTTTGCCTCTTCAATCTTGTAATCTGAGAGTTCAAGAATAGAATAAGAGCAGCCTGAAGTAAATATTATATCTTTGAAAAACCGTGTTAATTCAAAACTATCCATTAACACAGAAAAATTCACTCTGAGTAGCGTTTCAACTTGCACAAGATTGTCTCTGGCATTTATTTTTTTCCTACATATCAAATCGAAAATTACTTGTTCACCGTCTTCGTAGAGCAGTCCAAACTGATTGTCGCTAAAAAAATTTGCCATAACTATTTTTTGCTTTTCTGTTACCTTAATTTCACAAGAAACTGATAGAAGCTCAAAATCCCAAACTCTAAAGGAATGTTCAGATGAAGTAGAAAACCGCTGTTCAGATTCGAGATAATCCATGCAAATCGGGTTTGAGGTATGACAGCTGAGTAAAACTCTAATAGCAACTAACTTATTAGCTTGCCTGTCATCATATATGGATACCTTTTTATCGGCACTAAGGACAAGAAGCAACTTTTCTTTCATTTGCCCCTTGAGTGATATGATCTCATGTCGGTGATTAACACCCTTTAATTCTTCAAGGGAGAGATAATTAAAAACCTTAATTAGACCCTTTGACGTCCCAATAAATAACTTTCTTTTTCTTCCATCCATGTCAACGGCACTTATCTCATCAATTTTTTTCAATGTAACTGACTTGGTAGAAATTACATCACATGACTTGAGGGAAAAAACTCTAATTGAAACCCCTTGCAATATAACTAGATGGTTAAATAGTTGGTTACACAACATGAGAGGAAAAGATGCTCCAGTATTATTAAGCTTTTTTTCCAGTTTATACTTAGAAATAGAGTCAGAGAAACAGAAAACAAACCCACATGGAGTAGAGATTACAGCTGAACCTAGATACTTTAATCTGTTCCCTAAAGACTTGCCTTTTTCTGTGTCAAAAGAAAGAACACATCTTTCATTTTTGTCAAGAAAAACTTCAAGGTCAATGTTCCAGATTCTTAATATCTTTAGAATATCGAGTGTAATTAAATAAGTCCTATCTTCATGAAGAAAAGAAAAGGCTACAACCTGATTGGTTGGGGTGATCTGAATTCCAGCTACAGTAGAAGGCGATCCTAAATTAAATATGTCAAGCTGGTTCTGCTCTTGCAATACGACTAGATATTCAATTAGTTTTCAGGAAGTGAACATAATCTGAGCAGGAGCTGAATCCAAAAGTAGTGTTTGAGTTATTCTTAGTTTAAACTCGTTTTCGTACTTTCCAAAGCTGTAAATTTTGAGACAACAAATTTGTAGAGCAAGGATCACTTTATCTCCTTTTGAGTTTAAACAACCGTTTTTGATGACATCGAGCATATCTTCATACAGTACCTGAGATTTTTATACAATAAAAAGAAGTACATTTTTGAGTTTGTAACTTTTTTCTTCAATGTTCATTTGATACTCAAAAAAGCAAAGTCGGTTTCTACATATCAACATTAAGCTAGATGTGCAGTTGCTAAAACCAAGATTAAATCCAGTACTATCTAAATGAAGCAAGCAACATGCCGTAAATTGTAGCGTTTCTTGTTCCTCTTTCCACACTGAGATACTTTGTGTTTCATCTAAAATAGCAAGAAAGTTTATTTCACGTTTTCCAAAGGCGATGGCATCTTTAATAATACAAGCTTTCCGTAAGTGCTTATTATCATTCTTCGAAGCGAAATGTTCTTCTACTTTCTTTCTAACCTCAGTAATTGCCTTCTTTCTATTCTCGGCAGTTGCCAAATGTTCTTCGTCGAAACTTTCGTGCCATATATTTTTTCTCAAGACAGCATCTAGAGTTTTTTCCCCAACTTGAACCGACTGAAATAATTCACATCTGCCTGAAAGCACATGTACAAAGTTTATACGATGGGTGTTTACTTCATTGTACAATACACAAGAAAGATTCTGGCAATAAAAGGCAAAGTTTACTTGGTTTGCAGGTGTAATACTGCATTTCTTTCGCTTGAGACATTTTTCAAACTTTTTCTGTAAAGTACTTGTTGCTTTTTTTCCAGCCTATGTGATACTATAGAAACCTCTTCACTAAAATGCAATATTCTGAAAACTCATTCCAATCTACCTTTCCATTGCCATTGATATCAATTCGCTCAAAAAATTTTTTGAGCTCTTCCAAGCCTTCTCCACATCTAATATCAGAGAGTTCTTGGAGATTCGAGCAAAATTCCTTAAAATCCAGACCTTCCTTTCTTGAGTCAAAGGATTTTTGCAATAGTGAAAGCTGCTTTCTCTTAAGAGAAAGAATGTGTTCCATGTTCTCTTTAGCCTCCTGCACAAATTTAACAGCTCTAAAGTATCTATGAAGATAGAATTTATAATAAAACAAATGTTTCCAAAAATGATGAGTATATCTTATGAAAAAGTTTGCACTAGCTTGAGGGGTAAGTTAAACGAATTTCTTTCTGCCGCCGGAGTTATAAACCTTCGAACATCACTGCATGAGTAATTGGTGGCGCCCCGAAAAAAATATTTCCATGAAGTACTCTCTGCTCCAAAAATAAACCAAAAAGCATTTACTAAATTCTTGTGATATTAACTTTATTAATTGCTGCATGCTTTACCAAACTTAATTCTGGTTCGCACTTTACAACACTTTTACAAGACCGACTCGCGAGACACCCTGGAAACGTATTCTTGTTCAAGAAGTTGTTCCATTGATTAATAAAATAGAGATAAGAACATTTACAACTAAAATGCAAAACCTTCCTTGAATTATTTTTGCGACCATTGGTCGATTAATTTCAATCTAGTGCGACATCAATCAATGAGATGAAAGCTTTCCGCAAGGTTTACGACTTAGCTCTACTTCACAGATACAAAAGGATTGTTTTTTATTATATGAAACTCATATTTTGTAAAATGTTTTGTTAAATAGTATTGTCTTCAGTAGTTCGATGTTTACTTAATGACTCACATCTAAAGGATTCTTTTGCTTTTTAACAATGCTGCAAAATATCCCAAGAGCTGCGCAAACCAGCTTTCTTCATGGTATAAATTGGGGACAAACTTAATATCGATTTCATATCTTATCGCATCTAAAATTAGTAGAAAGAGTGTCAAAATCATCTAAAATCCTCTGCTATAGTTCATCTTCCTGTTGAAGAACTTAGTTTTTCCTTTTGCCACGTCATCAAGAATCAAATAATGAACGTTGAAGAAGAATTGAACAGTTTACAAAAGATCAGAACAACAGAATGTAAGCTTTACTCTTGTTTGTCTGCTTAGTATTGAAGTTAAGGCAGAAATTACTTCCTTCTATCCAAACAGTAAGTTACTCAAATACTGACCCATTAGTTGTGGAACGAGGTGAAGGACAATATCTGTATTCAAGAGATGGAAAGAAATATCTAGACACGAGAAACAACGTACCTCATGTGGGCTGGCAAAATAAATATGTTAATAATATGGTTTCCAAGCAGTTGAATCTTACTAATGCAAATACTAGATACCTTCATCCAGCCCCATTGCTTTTGGCTCAAAAACTTATTGCGGCCTTGAGCTCAGATCTTGAGTATAAGGTTTTGTTTGTAAATTCTGGAAGTGAAGCCAATGAACTAGCTGTTCGAATAGCAATGACAGCTAAATGCCGTTCTAGTTTTGTCGTTCTAGAACGCGGTTATCATGGAGTCACAAACACCGCTTTGGCTTTGAGTGAGTACAAATTCTCAAAGTTACCATCAGACACTTTGTTATTGAAACCAACAGTTCTTAAGTGTCCAGATTATTACCGAACTAATTTAACAAGAGAAAACTTAAATGATTTATGGCTAAGGGAGTTGGAAGAAACCGTTGTAAAGTATAGACCAGCAGCTCTTATTTTAGAGAGTGGGATGTCAGTTGCCGGAGTTCTTGTTCCTGATTCTGAGCTCATGGAAGGTGCAGAAAAGATCCTTAAGGAGAACGGTTGTTTATTTATTGTGGATGAAGTGCAAACGGCACTGTATAGAAACGGAAAAACCTTCTTTCATTTTCAAGAGAGTAACATTGAACCAGATATCATTACTATGGGAAAGCCTCTTGGAAATGGTTTTCCCATGGCAGCAGTTTTGTGCAAAGCTACTGTCTTGAAAACCATTGAAGAAACTGGTGTTGAAGTATTTTCAACTTTTGGAGGCAATCCAGTTTCCTGCATTGCAGCTTTATCTACTTTGAGAGAAGTAGAAAGACTCCAGTTAAGAGATCATGCCTCTAAGGTAGGAAAATATCTGAAAGAAAAACTTTATGAACTTGATCAAGATTTAAAGTCTACCACTGATCGTGTTCCTTTATTTATTGGAGATATTAGAGGACAAGGGTTTTTCCAAGGTATTGAATTTGTTACTAATCTGGAGAAGAAAACCCCGGCAACCAAAGAGATGTCTTTCTTAGCAGGGAAGATGAAAGAAAAAGGAATACTAACTTCACTCGACGGAAAATACAGCAATGTGCTCATTTTCAAGCCTCCAATGGTATTAACTGAGGTTGATGTCAATTTTCTTGTATCAACACTTCAAGAAATAATTTTGAAATTAAATCCACTTGATCTTAGATCAATAAGTCACACAGAAACATAAAAGAGCGCCTATTTTTTAATTTTTTAGTCCTCATCTGAAAAACCTGATAAATCTTCTTCTTCCAAATATAAATCTTCTTCGGATATTTGTATGTTTTCCAGGTTTTGTAGAACTTCTTCCCCTGCGGCTATATTCAAGTCCAGACTCTTGTCGTTTTCCATGAAGTAAGCTTTTCCTGTTTGTTTTATATTTTGTTCTACTTTGTCTTTTTGCATCTCTTTTAAGAAATTTTCATTCCATGCTTGAAATATATCTTTCGTCACTAACTCAATATTCTCTCTTCGTTTCTTTTCTCGTTCTTCAAGCTCCGCTTCTGAAACCTTAGTTTCTTTTTTCTGATTTTCTAAAGCTCTTTGCTTCTCTTTTTCTGCAAGCATTTTCAAATGCATGCTTCCATCCTTTTCTGCTTGTTTCTGTAACTCAGTAAGTAAAAGAGTATCTTTGTTCTCTTCAATGTATTCTTTGAGTACATCAATAACTGAGTAAATCATAGGTGTTCCAATAAGTTCATCACAACTCTGAAGGATAAACTTTTCTATAAGGTTATGTGCATCTTCTTGAAACTGTTTTATTTCATCTATTTCAACCTCTGGTGCGGTTTCAGGATAATTTTCTGGGAAGGTAAAAATTATTGATATCAATGGTCTATCTTCTGAGGTTGATTCTTCTTCAATATCTTCAAACAATATTTTAAACTTTAATGGTATTTCAGTACTGATTAGCTGGAATTCTTCTCCATATATAGACTCCAATGCTTCGAGTTCCAATCGTTGTTCTTCCTCCATGGTTTAAATATTTTTCTGAAGATTCCGTGGTGATGCAACATTGATCTTAGGGGTTAATAATAATTAAGCATTTAAGGGAACATTGTGACCATGTTTGATTTAATTAAAGTGGATTAACCCAATAAGCGCCCGTGTACTTGTTCTTCTTAGCACTAAGTGTAAATAAACAAGTATCAAAATCAAAAATGAAGCTTGTATTCTCTTTTTTCTTCGTATTCATGTTTTCTACCGTATTATAGTAATGAACTTGCCTGTTTTCATGCTTTATGGACAGAGGGTGACAGCCATTTTGCTTGATCACTAGGAATGAGTCAGAGGCTGAAAGAATAAAAGTGTCTTATCTCGCATTATCCAAACACATGAAATTAAAACTGACAAAATGAACACGAATCTTAGTTAAATAGGCAGGCTGTCGCAATTTGATGAATAACATAGCCAACTGCAGTCCAATTCCACGATACTTGAAGAAGCACAGGTATGAATAATAACTTTGTAATAAATTATGGAAGTGAAAATAATCTAGCGATAGCCGCAACTAGCGATCTGATTTAATAATATTTATCAATAATTACTTGCTAATTTTTTTGATTCTGATTAGCAATAACCTACTTGTGGTTTTGAGTCGTAACAGATGCTTCTGATTCTATTTTGATTATCGATTATGTATCAATATTTTATCAAAAAAGTTTTTTCCATTTTTAATGATTCTCAAGAACAGAAATAGGGCAAACATTTCGTTAATGAACTATCAACAAATCTACTCTTACCGCTAGAGGTAACCCACTAGGAAGTTATCTACAAATATTTTGCGATATTTGGGAATCAAAAAAGTTGTCCCTTTCAGCTAAATCTGCTGAGTTTTGAGTAAAAAAAGTTTCAAGATACTACTACGTAAGGAATAGCCCTTGTATGTTAACTTTTGTTTGTCTTAGCTTTCTCTTCGGTGTTTCCATCTCTTAAAAAGAGCTAACAGGAAATAGTTGAGAAAGTTTAGGTTCTCGCATGTATTCAGTTATCTATGAAAAACTTTTATTTTCTTAAAGGGGGACTTAGCAGCTTCTAGTACTATTGAATTGCTCGTGGATGAATGTTTTGTCGCATTTGAGTTCCAACTGGCATCCATGATGAATTACTACCTATTCTAGCTAAAGGTATTAGTAGTGTCTTCTGGAAAGTATTCTCTTCCACGCTTCATACCTATGTCTAGAGTTAACCTATAGATCTTTTCAGGGGAATATCATTGTTCATAGTGGTTTTGTGAGGGGAATATTAAATATAAGTTTTCTCTTCAACTTTTTTGAATTTTCAGCCCCAAGTATGATATCTGTATCCGAAGCTCAGCTAAGATATAATCAAATCTACAAGGTAGAGTTACCAAATAGGGTATTTTTTTCCTCTAGGATCTAGAATAGAACCATCCGTGAAGTCAGGCTACTAATTCAGTTAGGAGCATTTACAATTTTTATGTCATTGTCTCGAGACATGAAACCTAGTTTTACTGCTCTCCTTCTTAGGAGACGCAGTCCTTAGGGTGGTTTCTTTATCTTCAGGAACATGTAGTTTGGCCGAAATTACACAAACGTCATCATAGCAAAAAATCGAAAATATTTGACTAGACAGATAACACTTCAAGTCAGAGCACGGCGATACTTAAATTCTTATTATTGGTTATGAAGGAAGTCCATTCAGACATTTTCGTCACTTGATAGGAATTTGTTAATAAAAAATTGGCTATAATAATGTTTTGCCTATAAAAGTAGCTTCATTTGAATAGTTTTGATGTCAATAGATGATATAAGTACTTTATCTCAGTAATGTAGTGCTTCGAGAACTTATGGTCGTTAAAAAATATTACGATAAACAGGTATGGAATTTCGGAATAGGCTGAATGTGATCACGAGTATCATCTGCAGCCCTAATAATAACTGAACCAATTTTTAAGAAATATCCTCACATAAGGCGTTAGAAGAAGGGTCCACTACGGTACTTTAGGTGATAGTTTAGAAGTTTTGGAAATCTCTTTTAAATAGAGCAAAATGACCCATCTGAGCATTATCTTAAATATTATACCTTACTGGTTTAAATATTCAATACTAATACCATCTTCTCGTAAAATGTAGTACCAGTTATTTATCTTGCTCAAATTGGCGTGTTGTATAGGATTTAAATCCTCCCAAAGTAATAGCTGAGATCAAGTGGACCCACTATAGTCAGCAATATGAGATATAGCTTGTTCAAGCGTATATTTGCAAATCATTTGGGATATGGTAGGGATGTCTTTGATGATTTTGTCATCATGTTTGAAAGCTGCAAAAATTATTGGAGGTAGAATGATCATCCTTAGCTGCTCAATCAAGAAATTATTCAACCGGCTAACCTAATCATCGTCAGTCAAGAGGGCTATGATTTTTTTTTATTCTCTGGTAAGTATATTTAAAGATAGTAAGGACTATTGCGAAATCTTGGAAAAGGAGAAGATCATGTCGTTCATATAGTTTCAAGTGATTTTCCTAAAATCAGAGAGAAAAACTCCCTATGTATGTTTCTCATGATTAATCTAACCTGTATATACCAAAGCCCATTGTGAAAAAGGAATAAAAGAGTTAAGAAAGGAAATTTGAATTTCATCATCCATCTTTGTGAATAGCACTTGATCGAGGACATCTTGCAGTCCAGCAAGACTGAGGGAAATAATTTCAGATATAAAATAGCTACAGAGAAGGTAAATTGAATGAGTATGGATGAAATAGATATTGTCGACAAATTTAAGCAAATAAGCAGTTAATAACAACCTTACGTAAAGTATAATTGGAGATCATTTAATAATATAGTATCTACTATTTCAGATAGGTATAACTGGTCTTTGTGCTAATCATTTTGATACATTTTTGTTCCTAGGGTACGAACAATAGTTCAAAAATAAACCATTCTTACAGACACCACTGAGTTACTGTGCTTAACTCTTTGATCTAAATGGTGAAAAAAATAGTAAATGGCGTTAATCATATCTCAGACTTGCTGAAATTATTAGATTTAGACTTTATTGTGCTCTGAGAGCTTAGGCCATTGCATACCAGTCATCATTTATAATCACGAAGCTTTTAGCTAAGGAATGATACCTATCTTTTTGCTGAAAGGTCTTTGTATTGTACATCATTCATGTTTTTCTTCATCTCCATACTTTTAATTATCTGTTGTCCAAAATCAAACGACTAAGATGAAAAGTTATACTAGCATTCCTTCCAGTTCCTATTAAAAGCCACTTAGTCTGGATGCTTTCAATTGTCATGGAAAAAGTAAAAATCATTAAAATTGCCAACATTTAATAGCCCTAATTAAAAGGTAAGCTATAGTCGCCATAATAGATTTCACGGCAAACCATACTATCTACAAAGCCCAGAAACAGCAAATTCATATTATTTCCAGAAACGGACACTATTAACTATCTTTCAATGGATGTTACTTAAAAACTCCCCAATTATTTTTTGTTAAAAGTGATTTACTAATCAAAATTGGTTACAAGAAGCTGAGGAGTAGAAAAGTATCTTTAAGGTTTTTCTCCACATCATTGTATAATTACTTTTAGCTGATTTCCGTTGGAAAATCAGATGAACCGAGTTTTTGAAAACTTTCTCCCTGGGCGAAAAGATACTGATCATGGGTTACCTCCATCTGACCTGAATCGCCAAGCGGCTCATATCCCTGGATGTTTAGAGAATTTCAAACAGACGACAATCCTAGGCACAGGATCCTTTGGTAAAGTTCGGTTAGCTAAATATAATCCTTCTAATGTCATCCATCTGCATGAGAAAAACTCGTACTATGCATTGAAAACTTTAAAGAAACAGTTTCTACTGAAACAACGGCAGGTTGATCATGTAAAGGATGAAATCAGCTTACTGGCCAGTGTTAGTCATCCATTCATTGTTCAAATGGTGAATAACTTCATGGATGCTGAAAACATCTACATGGTGTTTGAGTTTGTCAATGGAGGTGAGCTTTTCACCTATCTGCGAAACCAAGGCAGGATAAGTGATGATGCAGCAAGATTCTACGCTGCACAAGTGTGCCTTTGTTTTTCCTATCTGCATCAGAAAAGAATCGCTTACCGGTATCAGCATTTGACTTCTTGAATTTAGAGATTTAAAGCCGGAGAATATTCTAGTTACTCGAATGGGTTATATCAAACTGACAGACTTTGGTTTTGCAAAGGTCATCATTGATCGATCCTGGACACTATGCGGCACTCCAGAGTGAATAATCTCACATTATTACATTCTTTAGTTACCTGGCCCCAGAAATTATTACCGGAAAAGGACATGGCATAGGAGTGGACTACTGGGCAATGGGTAATGTTTCTCATTTAACAAAGCTCTAAGGGGTGCTAATCTTTGAAATGCTTGTTGGAGTTCCACCGTTTTACGATGAAAGCCACATCAGGATTTACCAAAAAATTTTAGCTTTGGATGTAACCTATCCACCCTTTATTGAGCAGAAAGCCTATAAATTGATTGAAAAGCTGCTGGAACCGGATCTCTCGAAAAGGGCAGGATGTCTAAAGAGTGGTACATTGGGTATTCAGAAATCAAACTGGTTTGCAAAGACAAACTTCCAGGGTCTGTTGAATTTCGAAGAGCCTGCACCATATATTCCAGAAGTATTTGGAGAGAACGATACGTCTAACTTTGATCACTATGATGAAGAGGAGGAAGAGTTTGAAGAAGCTGTAAGGCTAGAAGAAGGTCTTAGGCAAAGTACAGCTCAGCAACTACATATCACTGATCCATTTGAAGACTTTGAGTCAGTAGGATATGCTCCACTCAATAATGTTTATCAGAGTAACACAGGCAACCGTCAGGTTACCACCATTTCAGCAAAGCCAATAATCAAGCACGGTACCCAGGATGCACAACCAACACAATCAACACAGCCTGATCCAGCAAGTGACGTAGCGTTTACAGTCACTGCCGAAGCTTAGCTGTTCCACGCAGAAAGATGAAAACTACATTCTTGAGGTAAAGTTAGTTTCGGGCGGCGCCTCTTGAGTTTTGACCATTAAACGCTAAAGTCAAAATAATCTAAATAAACTTATTTCCCCCACTGTATGATCCACCTCCGCGGGAGAATCCAGGTAACATACCAACTTGTTGAACTTCAGAAAATCGAGAGAACATTGATCGATCGGACACAATTTCGTAACTTAAGAGACTCAAGCAGATGCCTTGAAAAATGAGAACACCAGCAGTTACCACGAAATGTCGCCAGTAGTGCGCAAAATAGGAAGCAATGACTACAAGCATAGGTAAAGAGATGAACCATAGTGCACCAAATACTCCAATTTTCTTCATGAAAGATAATAGATTGCTTCCTGCACCTTTTCGTTCTTGTTCTAGTACAGTACCACGGATTGAGAGAAAAAAAGCGATCCCAAAAAATAGTCTCAACACGAGTAGCATCGTTCCAGCCCATGTTTCGTGATCATGAAACTTCATAAAAGTATCGTCGTATAGCTTATTTACAAGTTGCAGAATAAAACACACAAATAAGAGAATAATAAGAATAAAAAGAACCGGGTTATCGATGTCCATCAAGGACGGATTATTCAACACCTCACCAACAGAATAATCATATTTTGCCTTCTGGGTTTTCTTGAATAATGTCCATCCATTTGCAAGACAGATTAGGAAGAAAGAGAGAACAATCTGTGAGAGTCCTTCGGTGATCTCCGATAGCAAATCAAAAAAGAATATACCCGAGCCATTAAACCTGTAAACGACCTGATGAAACAGCTCAAACCCATACGACACAATTTGCAGGATATAGGCAACTTTAACATAGGTCAACATTAGATGAGATTGTCCAGGACCAAAATTTTTTTTTGCTAAGTTATGAAAATACCTCAACATTCCTGTAAGAAAAATAGCTGCGGCTAAATACATTTCAGTCAACCAATACTCTTCTGCAGAAAGATGATCTCCGTTTTGGTTTAAAAATGTAAACTCATATTCAATTTTTTGCAAGAACCGTGATCGTTTTTTCTTTACCTTTTTGGGTCGTTCACTGACACAGTCTGCAACTGTAAGATACCATCCATAGGTTCTCATTCTGTGAGTTATGTGCCAAGTAAAATCCCACGAGTATTTATTTTTCTTTACAAGTTGAACAGGATCCTGACCAACAGCAGTTCCCAACCCAGTACCAATTCTGTGCCCAACCGCTCCTATTGGAAAGTGAGCGTGTGCATGTTTCACCCTAGAGCACTCATCCTCATCATCGGTATGATATTTTGTAAACCAGTTGGTATCCATAAACAAGTAAACACTTCCTTTTTGTGAACCATGATATACGATTGTTCCATTGAGCAATCCACTGCCCTTCTTGTAGCTGAACTAGAAAACGTTATCAAACAGGTGCAGAAATACTTTTGATATCTCATTAACTCTTCCAGGCGAGAGGTAAGCTTTGCCAGATACATATTTGGCATAAACTGAGTTGAAAGTAGCCAAACAAAGTAACAACAAAAAGCTTATCTTTTTCACTTTCAAATCCATCTTTTTTACACTACAATTTTGGGCAATTGGAACGGGAAATTTGAAATTGCCCAAAAAACTAGAACAAGAAAAATTGTTGGTTTAAGCTTAAATAAAAATGGTTCGAGATATTAGAATTACATACAGACGTCGCTGCAGTTACAGAACAAAAAGCAACAGAATTGTTCCTGTCAAAACCCCTGGAAACAGATTGGTTGCTCATGTGTTAAACAAAACTGTTAGTGGTCCAAAATGTGGAGCTACTGGAAAGAGATTAGGTGGACTAAAGGCAACGAAGAGAAGCGAAAGAGCAAAGCTAAGCAAGTTCCAACGAACTGTAAGTAGAGCATATGGAGGAAACTTATCCGCAGAAGCTGTAAAGGAAAAAATCACACGAGCCTTTCTCATTGAAGAGAACAGGGCTGCTAAGAAGTTGATGGCGGAAAAATTAAGAGCCAAGAAAGCAAAGCAAAAGAACTAATTATATCATTAATTTTTCTTTGCTCTTCTACTCTTTCGGTTTCCCTTTTTCTTTTGCGTAATCTCATCATAGTTCAACCCTTCACTCTCAGCCTTTGCTCTCTGCAGCTGCTGTCCTAAATATCCGTCTTTTCCGAATGGAATAGGCATAGTAGCAGTTTTCCTATACATTAAAAAACCAAATATACTTTACCATGGTCTCTTTAATTTTCTATCATCTACAGCATCTTTTCCAAGAACCTGAGAAAAATAAAGGGCAGAATAAAATAATACGTGGATTTGAAACAAAGGGTTTGTGTAAAGAGTCATTGGTTGAGAGATTGCCATGAAAACAAGTGGAGTCACAGCGCTCCAATAGAGGTAAACGCCAAGACCAACTGTTAATGCAATAGAAAGTTTTTGAAACTGGTCCCAAAAACGTACGACATCGTATTCTGCAAAAGTTATTTGAAATTTCTTTTCCTTCGTCAAGGGATCTAACCCGTACTCATCGGGATGAAGTTGGGATTTAGTTAAGTAGAATGTCGTTTCACGCTTTGAAGAGCCAAACTTAGACTGGTAGTATATAAATCCTTGTGTAGCAATCAATAAGAAGAATACAAGCGAGCAAGCGAGGCCTAGAACTGAAAAGAGAAGAAGATTTTACTCACTAGTTGAAAGGTGCCTTCATCATCCAAATCAACGAATGCTCTAGATATAAAAAAGAGAGAAGAGCTACTTGAAGGCAAAGATGAACAATGCCATCAAGAATCTAGTATTCTTGAAAGGGTTTGGGAAGCTCGGTTCTTTCTTTCTTTTGCCCATTCTCGTTTAATTTTCAGTTCAGCAATTTGCACGTATTTGGTAATGTCATATTATGTTAATACACGGGGATTATTAGAAACTTTATTATTTATTATCATTTATTATTACAAGAAGAGATAGAGTTTGCAGATATCATATTCGTCCAAAGAGGTTTGAGACTTTTTTCAAAAGCAAAAGGATAGAGCGAAGACCCAAACTCTTTGACTGAGAGCTATAGCTCTTTATGGATGAGAGTGCGTAAAGTTGTGGATTGAAGTCGAGGCCTTGTTTGCGAGTTGAGGCGACTAAAGAGGTCGAGGTTGGATATCGACAGTCTTGAAATAAGTAAGCTGCTTTGCTATATACTATTTCTATAGTTTGTATTCAATTTTAAATTAGTTCATTGATCATTTCTTCACTCTTATGCAAAATTCTCCTATTGCGCGCACTCAGACCAAAGCGACACGTCTCGAATTCGCGCCATCAAAAAAATGTAATTAAAATCTATATTTAAATTTTTGGCTACAATCAGGCTAGTTACAGTCATTTTTTATTTTACAAACAAAATTTCGGCATTGCAGGCGAGAACTTTGCTCACGATACGCTAAGATATGGCGCCATAAATAAAGTCCATTTTCCATAGGGTCTGAACAAGATTATATAGACGCGTAAAATGTTTTCAATCTTTTTTGATTAAGCCTTATAAACTAATAAATTTTAAGAATGATAGAGCAGTACCTGCTTCACTAAGTTTAACTTAAAGTTATAGCTCTTTGTGTTCTCATTTACCCTACGTATCTTAACAATTCTTTCTGGATAGCAGTAGGTCTTTATGTTCATGACCCCTTAATGCTCTCTACCTGCGTTAATATCATGTAAGCAATCATTTTTAGTTTTTACAAGAAATGTTCACATTCATCTGTTCATAAACCCAGAAAAATAAGCAACATATATTTCAATTAGGGTTTATAGTTTTGATGGCGTCATGAGCGACAAATATGGCCTCATTCCTACTGATTCAAAAATATTTTAAAGAAAATTTCATAGTAAAATTTTATTGTTTCGACTCTAAATGAATAATAACTGAATGTTTTCCCGCTTACGAGCTCTAATACCTCCCTATGTTAAAACACCTAAGTAGGCCATCTTCTCACATCCATTCCTAGACTCGTGAAGATAGTACATTTTGAATTTTTCTGGCTGTTAGCTTCTCCAATTATCCAAAGATAGACATATTTGTTCATTTAATGCTTCTGTCAATTGTTTTGGAATCTGCAACAGTTAATTAAAGTACACATGCGGCAGTAATACTCCCGATGAATCTTTTTCAAGTTTGCTTCGAAAGGGAAGAAGTAAGACGTATCTTTTTCAGGGATTCTAGTTCTATTTAATATATATGAAGTAATGTTACAATTTATCATTTCTGTCTGCTTAGTTAGTAGGGATACAATGTTCATATAGATTAATTGAAGAAACTAAAGCTTAACATTTTTAGTTACAAACGATCTTTAGTTTCACTCTTCCCCTATAGTCAGCGATAGCCTACTAAGAAGTCCAGAGCATTAGATTTATGGCTTTCGTACTCCGGACTCTTGATTAGGTAAATTAATTTCCGAAAATATATGTTTCCCAAAATTTAAAATGAGAGAAACCAGTATAATCAAAATTAATTCCAATTCAAGAAATGTCGAAAGATTGAGCAAAGAAACAGACTGTGAAAAAAAAAGTTCAATAAAAGTTTAAAGGGAAAGTAAAAGAAAGATAATTAGAAGCGGTTGAAGAAGCTCATTCATATCTAAATTCAAGACACATAAGTGCAAGTGTCAACAAGATATATCTGCTAGTGGTTATATTGGTCAAACAGGAATGAAATATCTATTCTACACGTTGGTTGCGAGAATACAAAAACATTTTCAGCGATACAACCCTGATGCTTATGCTGATCAGGAAACGTCTCAACTTAAGATTTCCCCCAAAATTTCTTAGAAACTGAAACACATACAAAGCAAAAAAATAGTGAAATAGAAAAGGAAACTTTGGTGCTCATACTCAAAAAGGTAAATTGTATTGGTCTTTAATAACTTACTTAATAAAAAAGAAGGAGGGGCACGCTATCAAAGCTATGGTGCTTTCTTTATCAATATTGTTGCTTTGGAATGAGGTATTATGCAGGGATGCTGATTAAATGCAGGTAAGTTGAATGAGTACTTTAGGAAAGCTCAATATGATTAGGGTAAGGGATCAGAGTATAGGTTATGAACTTCAATGTTTTGAGCTAGTACAAAACAAAATCTTATACGTTTACATTGAACTTAAGTTCAGTCTAGTCAGTTATCTTACTTGATCTGGTTTTCGTCTTGGCGTTGTTTTCTAAGGGGAACTCAAACTGCTTAATGATTCCTGTTATAAGGATGAGTCAGTATCTGAATACACTCCATCTGAGTTGTTTCTCAGAGCATAGCGCTTCGTGAGAACAGTAGCAAACGCTTTCTCCTATCCTTCGTCACTTTTCTTTGCTTCTGTGCGTAGTTCCCTGCACACAGAAAAAAGTTGAGTATATTTGGATGATGGCTTCGGTGGTACTTTCAACATTTTGAACAATGAAACCTTCAGTCTAAACTCAATTCCCTCAATCTTTAAACTTTCTATTCTTCCCAGTTCTTTAGGAGCAAGAATATTTATCAGATGAAGGTGAAAATCCCATCTAGGAAGAAGATTTGCCTTTGCAACATATCTTCGATTTTGATAATAAAAAATGCAAGCTTATTGCCTATGATGCAAGTTCAAGCTGAGCTAGAAGTAACAGGTGTATGATGAAAACGGGACCCCGTCCATTATATGAACTTCAAGATGAAAATCAACATCCTTCCAATTCATAGCTTCCGCAATGATTTACTGCGAGTTTCTCTGATCCAAGGCCATGCATCACCAAAAAAAATTATTCGAGTTCCTTTGTCATTTTAACTTTTATTTATTTAGTTGGGTCTACTCTTTTACTGACCAGTTCCTTGATCTTGAACATTGTTTCGAGCGGGCACAGATGCACTATTCGATAATGGTATTCCAGAAATTAGTCAAGGATTTGGGACTTCAGCAACAATTTCAATATCCCTCCTTTTCTTAACATTGAATAGAACAACTCTACTCTTTGATTTGGTATTTGAGAAAACGAAATAATTCTGCCGGTATGTGTCCAGCATAGCGTTCTTTTTATTCCTATTAGACCTTTTAGGCGATTCTGCTAATTCTCATTCTGATGATTATGCGGTAAGTCTTGAAAAAGGATTTTAGGAGCTTCCTATGAATCAAAGCAATAGGAAAGCAATTTTTTCTCAAGTTGATCTTTAAGCCCAGAATTTTTTCGGTTAAAAGACCCATCGGAGTTGAGACCAACGTAGTTTCAAAGTACTTGATACAACGGATGTGGGTAGCTCTTAACTCTTTTACAACTTTAGCCAGAGCTGACCTTCTATCACTCATAGCTATAGAAAGATATGTTAGAACAAGATCCCTGAGACCACAAACTAATTCAAAAAAAATATTCCCATAAAAGCGCAGCCAAAGTTGACGGTGACTGAAAACAATCTATGTCTATAAGAAACATCGCTAGAAGCTGAAATCTTAAAAGTCCAGGTGCCGTATCTATTTGAATTGGGTCTTGGTAGATTTTGTTAATTCTGCTTTTAGATATTCTTAAAGATTGGGACTTGTACGGTAGCTTTAGCTGTTGTTGTTTTGCTAAAATACAATTTAAAACTGTTTCCTCTACTAAGACAAGTTGCTCTACATTTCACCAATGTACAAATATTGGTATTTTCATTTTTTTCTTTTATCTCTAGCTTCTCTTAGGACTCTTCTAACAAGATCTTTCACAAAATAAACCTCCAAAAAATTTTCTTAATGTGCTAAAGTGGCAGTACATATTGAAGTTTCAGCAAAACGAAATGTTTTGGTGAACTTAAATTCAACATCAGTCGACCCTTCTTAGTGTTTTTTTGTTTTTTGATTAAATTCTTTGTCATGTCCTTTATGTTTGCTGTTTTTAATCTGAAAATGTTGTTTACAAAGTTTAGGACCAAATTTAATATTAACATCAAAGGTACAATTAGCACTTTCAATACATTAAATTCTACGTCTTTTTCTTATTTTGGCTGCTACACAAAACTATTAATCAGTTTTACATATTGTAAAGCAGTGAGATGCTCTTTTCTCCACCTAAATTGACCACCAAAAAGCTTTGTGAATGTTTCAATTATATCGGCGCAGGGAACCCTCCTAGTTTGGTTCCAGTGAATCATTTTGGGTTTTTTCGTTTGTTTTCTTCGGATTTGCTCGTGTTTTGACGTCGTCCTTCACAAATTCGTTATTCTGTGTGTTTTATTTTTATTTTGCTTAAGCATGGATGTTGGACCTGTGGCCCGATGGGTGAATCAACCAAGCAAAAAAGTGGAGTGCGATACTCTTGAGTACATAATCCGAGGCCCAGAGCCTTAGGTTTTATCTTGGTTTAGATTCTACCGCCTGCATCATATCTATATTCTTTCCCTTGCTGCACCGATATAATGGAGACAGTAGACGAGTTGCTGCCTTCTTCTCTCTAGAGACAAACCTATGTATTGGGACTCTATCTTTCATTTTGATAGCATCTCTGCTAACACCAGTTTAAGTTTTTATTGTCCTTTAAGTTTTAAGACATAATTTTCATGTTAAATATAATTTTTTTGTGCATAGACAGTTAGTACCACTAAATGAGAGTTATGTTTTATTTTTTTGTTATAATTTGGACTTCGATATTATACTACATTTGGTGTCCGAGTAAAAGAAATTCATTCATCGCTAAGCGATAACACGGGTTTTTATTATTATATTCACTGCATAGCTTGGTACGTAGTATATCCGGAAAAGACTATTTCTGGAAATTTGAACCTTACTTAAAATCTTAGCGCACGTTTTATATAATTTGCTCGGTGTGTACCTTTTTGTGCCGATTGTGTAAAGGGTGACAGATTCTATGAATCATTGAATTTTTTGAAACTGTAGCTCAATGAAGACATATATTGAAAATTAGCAGAGATCTCAAAACAGATATATAAAAGTTTGAGGTTCTTAACAAAACTTACATAAGTATTGACCAAATTAACTTCAACCTCCCTATTTAACTATCTAAATGTATCTCAATGAAAAATTTCATGTATGTGTTAAAGAATTAGTTATTTTTCGGTCGATAAGATAAGAAATATTTAAGGAAACTGTACGTTCTTAGATGTTTATTCCTTACAAGTGTTACAAATACATATTCATAAATTCTGATAAATAAGGTTGCCATGGCGGCACATATGTACAAGTAAAACACCTGGCAACTACAAAGTCGCCCAGAGACATAGAAAACTCTCTCAAACTAACTCAGCTGCTAGGGCACATATAAAAACACCAGTAGATCCCCATTTCTGTATTCTGTGTATCTCAAACTATATGGTTTTGGTATTTTTTTTTATTTTGTGCAACCAAAATCTGAGTTTCATTTTCCTAGATAAGGACATTTGGATTTGCTCCCAGTTTGATCTAAGAGCTATCGTAAAGCAACCTTAGCTAAACAGATATAATCAGAACCGAAAAATGGTAATTTCTTCCAGGAAGATTTTCAATGGGGTTTGCACATTACCGTATTAGACACTGCATAAATAAACTGCCGAGCAGTAGTCAACAATCAAAATTTTTAAGAAGAGAAGAAAGGAAGGAAGTAAGGAAGGAAAAAGTTAAGATCTTAAATCGTGTAAGTTATGGTTTAGTTGTTTAAACAAATCATTTTTATTGTGACATTTTATGCCAAACAAGAGAACGATCTCTTAGAATCTGACGTGAACACATCTATAAATATTAAAACTAGATATTATCAACAAATCCCTAACCTTAATGAAGAAGTCTCATTGTTTTAGATGATCACTTGGTTTGCGTTGCCAACATAAATTCTCTGGAACTTCATATAATTCCATTTTTCTGTTTGAATGAAGGTGTTCTAGAAAAATTTTTTGAATCAAATGAGAAGTGCACAAAACTTGTTCCTAATTTTAACAAAGAAACAACAAAATATCAACCCAAGTATTTAAATTTACAACTAAGAAACTTGGAGTCCTTCATTTTGAGAATTAAAATAGTTATGGATTCAAATTTGCACCACGTTTAAGATCTGCTTATAGCTGCACATCCAGTAAAATCGTTATTGCCTTCGACTTTAACCGTAGCAACTTCATTGGCTTTTACCGATTGAATACTCTGTAAAAACCAGCTTTTCTTACAAATCATGTAAAATATCTAATTGAGCCGACCAGATTCTTGAATTCACCCAAAACCCTATGGAGAAGGCATAATTTTGCTCTAATTCGATCGATAAGTTTTTTACAGGTCGAGTACTAGTTTGAACCGAAACCCAACTTGTGTGGTTAATTCCGATCTGTCACCACAGTGATCTGGGCAATTGTGTGAATGATCTCGATTTAGGATGAAAGAACTTATCTCTAAAATTTTGGTGGATGATACCAGATTATCACGGCATTATTTCAGGAGGATGTGTTTTTGTAATTTCACTTCATCGCGACAGAAGTCCAATCCAGGTACAGCTATGAAGCTTTGTACATATCTTGTTTCGCTGTTATCGTACCGAATCGAATGGTGACCCAACTTCGTTCGGTAAACGAAGCTTACAGCGAACTCGATCGTAAATAGCTATTGTGGACTTCGATAAGTATGACATGTAGTCCTGAACACCGAGCAAAAAGCAAAAAGAAAAAATAATTCCACAGGCTTAAAAATAAGTCAGTTGATCATGGATTCCTAACCTGCAAGTAAATCCACCAAACATTTCGCTTACATGTTCGCAATAACAATAACCAGGTACTTAAATTTATTACCCAAGTTAAAAATGACCCTCAGGATGGTTCCACAGTTGATACCACTTCCGTATCATTGGCCAAATTGATAGCCCAAACTCAACTTTGTTTATTAAAAATTAGGGAATTCTCATTTTACTGCGTTTGATATTGTTCCAGGAAAAGTGGTTCATCTAGAATTGAATATCGTGCAGTTTAGTTTTTGGGCAATTTCTCAGAAGCCTATGTTGCAGAAAACCATTGTTAAACGGTTATTCTTTCGAAACCGTTTTCTCTATTATCAAATTCCAGAAAGGTCAAATTTGCAAAATATGGATATAAGAAGTTTTTTCAGTGGCAATAAACTAAAGAGTTCCCAGCTATTAAGTATAAACCATTCAAGAAAACGCACTCTTGCTTCTGAAGGCCTTCCCGAAAATAAGAAAACAATGAAATCCTCAAACGAAGTTTTAGAGAAACCAGCATTGCAGGAAAACGCTAATGGGCTGCTTTTATTCTCAAAAATAGCAGAATGTTTTACAAAAGTTGAAGCAACAACAAAAAGACTTGAAATCACAGCCTTGATGAAAGATTTGTTTGACTCGGTGAAGGATAGAGACAAGAAGGAGGATTTGGTTAATATCTTGCAACTTTGCACTGGAAATAATGATCTCACTTGGCTTGGAGTTGGTGAATCTCTTCTTGTAAAAGCAATTCAAACAAGTACTGGAAACACAAGAAAACAAATCATGGCACAGTTAAAAAAAGAAGGTGACTTAGGATCTGTTGCAAAGAAGTGTTCAAAGCAGCAAACTAAACTAAGTTTTTTCGGAGCTTCAGCACCGGAAAGAACTCAATTACCTGTTGCTTTTTTGAGATCTTCGCTTAAGAATTTAGGTGAAGTAGGAGAGCAAACTAGAAAGGTAAATATAATTTCAAAGCTTCTTTCCCAATGCGAAGATGGAACTGATGAAGTAAAATATTTAGTACGGATTCTTCAAGGTCAGTTGAGGATAGGATTAGCGGAATCTACTGTTCTGGTCGCACTGGGTGAAAGTTTTGACGTAGAGGAGTTAACAGTGAGAGACGCGTTTTCTCAATTACCAATATACAAAAATTTGGTTGAGGCTCTCTTTCTGTCCGAAGAAAAGGAGGATTTGGATAAAAAGAATGAAATTGTTCTTGAACATTGTGCTATTAGACCGCTAGTTCCTGTGAAGCCAATGCTTGCTAAGCCAACAAAAGGTTTTGAAGAAATTTATGCTCGGTTAAAAGGGCAAAGGGTAAGCTGTGAGTTTAAGTATGATGGAGAACGAGCACAGGTTCACTATACTAAGGAAAAGCAGAAAATATACTCTAGAAATTGTGAAGATCAAACTTTGAAATATCCAGATGTTTTAGAATACTTGAAGAATATATTTTCTAGTAGTGGGATTGAAGACTTCATAGTAGACTGCGAAGTAGTTGCTTTTGATCCAATAGAAAAGAAAATATTACCTTTTCAGATTTTGGCAACAAGAGCGCGCAAAGATGTAACAAAAGATGATGTAAAAGTTCAAGTTTTGATTGTATTATTTGACTTGCTTTACTTGAATGGAAAGTCTTTGCTGAAGAAGAGTCTAGGTGAGCGAAAAGAAATCTTAGAAGAAGCTTTTCAACCACTTTTGAACGAGGGTGACATAAGAATGAGATTTGTAGAGGCGAAAGATTTCGATTTACCTGAGTCGGATGGGGCGGGACTAAGTCTTGATGTTGAGGATGCTCAGAGTAAAAAAGATCACTTAGAAAGTTTAAAGCAACAGATCTTACAGTTTATGAATCTAAGCATAGAAGGTTTTTGTGAAGGCTTGATGATAAAAACGCATGCTGATTCTTATCAACCCAGTAAACGCAGTGTAAATTGGCTAAAGTTAAAAAAAGATTATGTTGATCTGAGTAACGTTTCTTCGAAACCGAGCACAGGAACTTCTTCTATTGGTGATAGTCTGGATTTGGTACCAATAGGAGCTTTTTATGGCAAAGGAAAGCGAGCTGGTGTTTATGGGGCTTTTCTTGTTGCCTGCTACGATGAAGATACCGAACAGTTTCAAGCAATTACGAAAATTGGTACTGGATTTTCCGATGTTCAACTGTCTGAGTTTAAAGAAAAATTCACAGCGTTTGTAACAGATGAGAAACCGGCAGATTATATTATCGGTCAGAATACAGAAGTGAACAATAAGTTTGAATGGTTTCGCATTGATCATGGGATTGTTTGGGAAGTGAAATGTGCAGACATGTCCCTGTCTCCCAAGTACATGGGTGCCGTTGGTTTAATATCTGAGTCTAAGGGAATTGGACTGCGTTTTCCTCGGTTTCTAAGAGTAAGAGAAGATAAAACACCTGCTGATGCAACAAATTCAGAGCAGATTGTAGATATGTATAAGAGTCAAGCTCTAAGCTGAGTGAAAAGACATTAACGCACCGAACAGTGCAGCTTGTCTTAGATATTACTCCAACATGCCAACCCTTTCTAAGCCTTCCTTCTAACTTGTCACAACCCAAATAAAGTGTTAATAGAAATCTTTTTTTTTAAACTGTGCTATTCTTTTTTGTAACAACAATTCTAAACTTCGGTTGTTCTTAGAGTTTAAATAATCACCTAGCCGTTAGGTAAAAGCATGAAGAGAGGAAAGAAAGATGCAAAAGGGAAAGGAAAAAGACAAAAACAAAGAGAAAAGACGAAGAGTATACATGTTGCACCTGTATAACTTGTAGCTCAACTTGATATTCTGTCTACGGATACAGAGGGGGAACATTTTCATATAGACAACTGTACAGTTATCTTGCTGAAACCCAAGCATCAGGCAGATGCAACAGAACGCGCTAGTGAGAGAGAAGAAGAACTTAGTTTGACTTTCACTAAGTGTGAAACAAGTGATCAGTCACTTTTCTTCAACTATGCTATTGTTGCCCTACCTGTTGCTCTGATTATTTAGGGCGAGTTCGAAAGAGAAGAGGATCGCACCCCACTTCAAGACGTCGTTCTTCTCAATCATAAAAGTTCATTAAAACTTAAGGATGGTTCTGAAGATGATGTCAGCAGTGAAAATGATGATTCGATCGAAAAAGAAAGGGTCAGACGTGGTGAGGAAGGAAAGGAGCTATTTTTTGGCTCTGGATTAAGATATGAAGACTTATCTGATGAGCTTCTTTACCTTGGCCTTGGCGTTATGCCTGAGAGTATTGACAGAGAAAATTTTGATTTAAGAAATGCAAAATATGTGGGTCACTCGCCTTATCATATCTTAAAAAAGAAATTTAGTTATGTCAATAAGAAGTGTCAAGCAAGATGCTATCAGGTGAAGAATACCGAATGCCAAACGCAGCCTAAGAAGATAATAAATTATAATGAGCAAGCGAGCAAATCTTCAATATATGAAGATTTTAGAACAGCAAGAGAAAACGAGAACCGGTCAAAAAAACTACTTGAACAAGGGTACAAGGAACGAAACAGAAGAGGAACTATAAAGGAAGTAGAAGGTTTGAACCTAAGTGTTTCTATTTTTGACTTGGTCACAGGTAGGAATCAAGAAGTTGTTAATATTGAAAAGATGGACCCTTTGGATGAGCTTTCCACTATGATCGAGAGAACTCTCCTTCAAAATATAAATAGGCGCAAATATGAGGATCTTGCTTTCTGGGATGATGAGAGCGATAAGTTTAGAGATGGACAAGGATCACTCCTCCCAATATTTTCCTATTCCCATGAAACTGGACCATCTTCCGAAACTCTTGAAGTTGTGTCGATTTCTGTGAATAAATTTGAACCTCACTTGATTGCGGTTGCAATGGGCAGTTTTAACTATAGCCGAAACCTTGGGATCGGTAAATATAAGAAACCTCTCAAGGGACTCATTAGAATTTATTCTTTGAAGGCTCCTGGAGTTTGTGATAGAGAGCTTGCTTCTAACTCTGGTGTCATTGTTATAAAGTTCAATGACACTAGTGAAAGTTCTGCATCCCTCTTGGTAGTTGGATGCTTCGATGGATTTGTTCGTGTTTATGACGTTTCAAAGGACACCAACGCTCCAATATTTGAAGAAGATGCCCATTTAGATCCTGTGAGAGATTTGTATTGGTTGAAAGATGCAGAAAATTTTGCAGATGATCAATCGTTTTATTCAATTGGTGAAGATGGATTTATCTTTCTATGGACTTGGATTGATAATTCTTTCACTTCTGAAAAGGTTATGACAATTAAGCTGAAACTTGATTTGCTTGATGCTAACTTTGATCTAGAGAAAGATGCCCCACATGGAACAAAAAATGAGCTTTACGGAAAAGCAAGACCAACTTGCTTCGAGTTCTCACCATCGAACGAGTATATATTTCTTGTTGGCACAGGACAAGGGAAGATTTATAAATGCAGCCGGGCTTTTTCTGACCAGTATCTTCATGTTTATAAAGCTCACTTTTTGGATGTCTATTGTATCAGATTCAATAAGCATAATCCAAGATATTTTGCTTCGTGCAGCTCTGATTGGAAGGCTAGAATTTGGGATGATCGAGAAAGGATAATGGTCACTCAGATAGAACTCTTCACCCAGGTTACTAATGTAGCCTGGTCTGCATACTCTTCAGAGGTTCTTGTAATATCTGATTTAAGAGGCAATGTCATAATATCAAGAATAAAGGACAGGATGAAGAAAAGAATTTGTGAGCAGAAAGTTATTCTTGATGGTGGGATTAACTGTTTGCACTTGGATGCTAAAAGACCCTTGGTGTTCATTGCTGATAATAAGGGCACGTTACAAGTGTTTAAACTGTCTCCTAACCTAAGAACTTAAGTGTTTTTACAATTTGGAAAGATCATTACTCTCTGAATATTCCTGAAGACTATCAGAACCGCCAATGAACTCTTCTTTAACCCAAATCATTGGAAACGTGCGATGATTAGTTCCAGTAATTTCTTGGCAAGCTTCTACGTATTGTGGCTTTTCTCCACCTGTCATATCGACAATATGATACTTTTCTCCATCCATCTCACTGCTTAATAGTCCACGTGCCCTCATACAGAACGGACAGCCTTCTAGGCTCACCATTACAACCGGAAACTTTTTTATATACCCTTTGAGAGTGTTTTTCAACATTTTTTGCTTTATGAATTGGGGTGTTGCAGAATAACCACGTTTATCGGAGAATTGCTATTACAAACTTTATGGATATTCTCCGAAGTGCAATTAGAGCAACCTTGCAGTTAGAGTTTCTTATCGTATGACTATTAACAATAGTTAACGTTAATTTTTTCATAGTATTGCTTAGTGTTAAAAACCTGAAGTAAAATTTGGATCCCATTTTACTGTTAGTTAACGTTTATACCGTTAAGAAACTATACCTGCTGCGTGATTTGGGTGTGCAGAAATCGACAAATATCTATACATTCTTAGCAAGCTTAAAAGGAGTTCTGGAGGATTAAATTTTATGGGAGAAAGTCAAATTTACGAAAAAAACACAGGAAACAGCTATTGGAACCTACTTATAATAGTGTATATATTGCCCAATGCCGAATCTTGCTGCTTATTATTAAACAAAAATTTTAGAAGAGACAGAAGCGGATAATCGAGATGTACGAGACTGCAAACATAATTCATAAGTATTCGAAGGATATAAATAAATGACTTTGAGCATGGATGAACAGAACACTACCAATAATTTAGATAGTGTCACATCACGAGAATCTTAGAAAACATGTGTAGCTAGTTCGGCAGCTGCTGCCTAGATGGTGCAGACTAGATAATGTACTTGGATGTAATAACTGAAGGGAGAAATATTAATTAAGCTCCTATCCTATTTCATTCGAATGCTTTAACCCAGCCACCCATTTCAGTGACAAGCTACCTTGTTTCATAGGTATTCTACTGGCTTGCCCATAGCCGCAATTTGTCTTTATTCCTTTTAATCGGCTAACTAATCTAACCTTAATTTTTGAGGTAGTTTTGCTGAACTTACTTAATTCTTTTGATTTTTTCTTAGGGTTTTAATTTCCGTACTAAATAATAATTATACTTTTTAGACATTTAGGATTCAAGCAGATAGGTATTTTTCTTTAAAGAACTTTAAATTTGTTTTGTTAAAGACAGTATCTGCGAGAAAAAGTAATAACTCATTAGGATCTTACTCAAAATAGTTTTAGACAACATAGCTACTAAACTTCCTGTTTATAGTATCTTAATTAAGTCTCGCACATCTACTGGGTGCTCGGATTGCTTCTTATACACTAGCCTGAAATAATCGCGATTTAAAGAGTCAAAGGAAGTTCAACTCTTTGAGATCAGCTCAATAGCCATCAGCTCATCTAGTTCAGGTAAAAATTAGGGTAATAAATAGAAGAACTCCTTTAACTGAGCGAAAATCCATATTCTTGTCACAACCTAAGTAGAGGTAAGAAAGGGGCACTTCTTAATGGTATGGCAACAAGATAGAAAATTAATATTTTGACGTAGGGGTGATTAAAGGTCTTTTGCAATGGGCAAATAATCCTTTCAACAAAGTAAAAGTATATCTTAAAGGTAAGACCATAGAGTGATGAATTCTTGGTCGGAGCATTGTCACACTGTAAAGAAGAGTTGTTGGTTGCACGGATGCACAACTATGTTGACTCCACAAAACAGAACACAAAACATTGGTGTCAAGAAAATTAGTTCTACAGTTCTTAAATCTATTCGTATCAACTAAATAATTAATGTAATTTGTTTAAATCTTATAAAATATAAGGTCACTAGTAATTGAATATTCGCAGGAAACATTTGAACATTCCATTTTCATGCAATCTATCCAAGTATTTGAATCCATTGGGCCAACAAAGTAGGTCAATAGGGTATAAGAACAATTAATCTTGTAGACAACCTTAATTCACTCGAACTTCTTAATGATGTAAATCTGGGAATTTATTTCCTTGAGCAAAACAACAAACTTCTTGTCTCAATTATCTGAACTAATACTGCCAGTGGTGAAAAGAAATACCGAACGAAATTTTTTGCACGTGTACTTGATATTAACATATAATATACAATCCGCGGACCTTATCCAGATGTCTTCAGCGATGGCCACTTACTTTTGGAACACTCCCTGATACAAGTATGCTTGGAGCTGGTTCACGCTTTCCTCGACTTGTATAGATGCTATCCCATGTTGGACTTTTTTCATTTGGTAATGTGCATATCTTAAATAAGTTGTAGTGATGATAAGGTCAGTTTACTTAGATAGGGAATGCTACATTCTTAAGAATCATGTGATTCTCTGACAACTGTTTTTATAAATGTGTGTGTTACTGTGGTTTTACAAGATTTTATGTTTCGCATATAAAGCCTATTGCTCTTTGTATGCAGGCTCACTATTGCCTTATAGGCATGTCTCCATTTTGATTCTTTGCATTCGATTCCTCATCCCTTGAGGCTTATGAAAGATTTTTATAAACCTCCAATTTTATAAACGATGAGGTGTTTCCAATACTAAAAAGAGTGAAGAAAGTGCAGAGAGAGAAAAATATAACTTTAGTAAGAGCCCTGTTTTCACTCTCCTTGTTTGCCTTGAATAGAAACATAGCTTTATTTTTTCTGAAGCTACTGTTAGGTTGAATTATTGCAGAATCTTTTTTGTACAAAAGCTACTCATAATGTTGAAGCAAGAATTTCTTATTAAAATTTCCTGCTCATCCGATTTTTAGGCTACAAGGAATGAAGCCTTAGATCAACAAAGATTCATAAACATTAGAAGTCAAGGGCACCTCATGGCTCAGAAGATTCAGAACATCTTCTATTTCTAAGTAGGATATTGTAATTATATATATAATGTAAGTGAAGTTAATCAACTAATTCAGTGAGCTAACTCCCGACAAGAATTATGCATTGGTAGATTAGCTGATTTAACCATTACAGTAGTAAGGAATTAAGAACTTGAAAGAGTCGGATTCTGGTGATTTGGTGGTGCCCACTAGTCTACAAATAACTCAAATATGTCACATTGTATATATAGAGATATGTTTCTTTCTTTTCACCAGCTTGATGACTGGGAAAGTAATTCAAACCTGAAATAGGCAAGTTTAATTTACTATTCTTGCAAAAAAACATATGCTCAGACTATGAAATAGCAGTATCTTATTATACTAACAGAAAGGAGAACCTGTAATGTTTTCTGAATATGTACTCTACTGGAGCAAACACGAGCAGTTACCTTTAGCTAGTCCATATGGCATTTGCATTTCATTCTTACATATTTCAAGCAGCAATATTACGCTTTAGTCCGATTATCGAAGATTTTAATTTGATTTTTCTGTTGATACCCACTCCAAAATTCTTGATTGAAAAAGGTTCATGTATGTCAATAGCATACATATATATAAAATTGTTTCGAGCTACTTGAAACTATAATCAATGTATCTTACAAGAATCAAAAAATTGAACACCAAGAAGAGAAGCTTCTCCTCGAATAACCACATTTCATAAGCCCCGTGGTGTGGAAACTTGCATGTTCCCACATCATGTGTTTGGGTAAATTGAGCGACTTGTTACTAATCTAGGGACTCATTCAATCGTAGGAACTTTTTCTCATAAACTGTGCTTAAAATTAATTTGAAACTTCATCTTACGCAATAGAATATGACGAAAACCGATATTTTGGGAAGCAGCGTTTCTAAAGCTCCAATTGCATAAGAAGAATTTCCTCTTTGCTTACTCAGTATAATCAGAGATTCCTTAAAAGATTATTGAGACCACTCCTAGTCTTTCTCTAATGTAGATAAAGTCTGAACTACAAAGAGATTTAGAGGAAAATGCTGACTTTACTATCAAAGAAGCTAACGAGTTTAGAGGATATGTGAACTCAGAAGGGGGCCGGGAGCGTGAAGAGGAATTTGAATTACAGGAGTATCTTTAAAGCTATTGTTGTTTTGAAAATTGCCTTCTCTTAAATATTGCCAAGAGCTCTCTTAGCTTATAAAGACGCAGTTGCGTTGGTTGGGGCATATTACGATATGTTCAATGTGTAAGATAGAGATGAACCTCCCGCCGGGGTGTTGTTGAGTTTAGCAAACTGGTGGGTTCATAGTCCATCCAGTAAATGCCCCCTATTTTGGGTAGTGCCTACATATGAGCAATAGTATAATTCGAATCAAAAATCATCGCCGAAATTCTATCTTTTGTTTACTTTACCCTAGAACCTATGGAAGAACGGTTGACATGGAGGAAGTAGCGAGTATGCTCTTTGGAAATAGGGTAAGAGAAATAATCACGCGATGTTAGGAAAACTTGATTATTCTAGCTTTTAGAATATTAAAAAAAACTCACGTTTTTAAAAGGTGTCTGTGATGATCAATTGCAGCCCGCTCTTCTGACTCTACTAAGATTTATTGTTTGTAGATATCCTTACCAATAGAAGTAGAGCTAATACCTAAGAGACCTACTTTGCGCTCATAGTCGCTGTTAGAATAAGCAGTCCTCATATCGATAACCTTCTAATATATGCAGTAAATGTAATCAAATTGGGTCCCTCAATTGGTAGGTTTTCTATAGAGCTACTCGACTCTATGCATTTTTTATATATAGAAAAATTTGATCCAAGTGATTAGATGCTGCTCTTTAGCAGTCAATATAAAAACTCCATAGGCTATATATTGCTGGAAGGACTTTATTAGTGTCTATGAACTCTATAATACAAATTTTTTACTATTTGTTACTTTATGGGTTTTTCTTTGTGTTTTATAGGCAAGTCTTTTGGCTTCATGGTTTCTTTATCGATACTTTTGCTGGAATTCTTGCTTAATGCTTTTCGCTACTATCACCTAAAGCTTAAGTGCACAAAATATATCAGTTGGGCAAACTCCTCATAGGTGTATTAGTAGTTTAATTACTCAACCACTATCCCTATAAAATAATATTAATGTTCAAAGATACAGAAAGGTGGTTATACATCTCACGATTTTTGTCGAGGTACATTTCTAGGGTATCTTAACTTGATTATTTGACTTCATTTGAGTTAGCGAAAGTTTAGTTCATCCAAACAAATTTATGAGTGTCCTTCAAACGCTGATCTCTCTCTAGGTGCAGAATGTGCTGTTTCTTCTGATTTGGACGATAGCAGTGATTTTATCATTTTTTCTTTTCAACAACGCGTTGCTCCTCGAGACAAAGCTCAAATACTCCGGGATATCGCTCTCTATATTTGTTACCATAAAAACGGCTTTTCAAAGTCTTCCCACTTGACTACATATCGTTTCAAACTTGGTTCCCTGAGGATCTTCGAGGATAGCTCCAAGAATAGTCGGTTCAAAATAAAACGACCCATGGCTCAAATATGGTTCAATTTTCAAAGGTAGACGAAGATTATGCTTTAAGTTACAACAAGGAAATGAACTTCTTCCCATTTTCATATTGCAGCCAGTTTCCTCGGTGCCATTCAACTCCGGCCTTTGGTCCCTCAATTAAGTGCAACTGAAACGTATGCCTTTGCCTTCCTGATCTATTTGCGTACGACATGTGATCAACCAAGCCATGAATTAACACAAGATCTCCTTTTGCACATACAAGAGGTTCAAACTCTCCTTTTTTCTTGAGATCATACTGTCCATCAACTTCTCTAAATTCCATACCATTACGACCTCGAACCCACTGCTCCTTTAAATTCTCCTTATGACTACCTTTTCTTGCCCAAAGACAGCCATTTTCCAAATCTGCTTCATCGAGAGCTAACCAAAGGCCTAGTACAGTTTGCCTTGGTGTTGTATACAAGTAAGTAGCATCTTGATGAGGTTCAACTACACCACCAATCTTAGGGTTTTTCAAAATATACATAGATTGAGGGAGAACAGGATCTTTGTAACCAAGGCTCTTAATAAGTTTTTTCACTTTTTCTGAGTTTGTGTATTTTGAGAATACTGGATCTATGAGGTGAAGTCCATGACCTACTTTATTCAGGGAGGTGAGTTTATCTAAATTTGGATAGATATTTCCCGTTGTTGGATCTATAGCTTCTTCTTCTAAGAAGAAGTGTATTTTGTCACTGCTGTGAAAGAAATAATCATTCCTTCCTTGAACGCTGTCGTTTGACCCTTTTGCGGTGAATACACAATCGCACTTACCATTCCATCCATCTATTTATTGAAAAAATAATAAGTTTACTGACTAGTTCATTCATTCTTCTTTTCATCTCATCACATTCCTCAATCGTGGCAAAGTTTTTCACCACCGCAACTCCGTTATTCTTGAAATCGTCGATAAAGCCCATGCTAATATCTAGTAATGCACCACTGCAGTCTATATTCCTTAATTCTACAACTCTAGGCCCTGATCCCTAAAGTGAACCGCCTTTACCCTCCTGAAACCAATAGAAACTGAAAATAAACCCTATTATTATTTCATGTTTATATTACATTAACTAATTTAAGTTTTAATGTATTTAAGTAATTCTGAACCTTTTTTTAGTGCTGATTCTTTCTTATAGTTTTTTCTGAGCTCGTGGTCCGAATGTTTGTAAAAAATCCAAAATGAAGCCGTAAACTTAGGTACACAAAATAATTAATACATTATAATAGTTGAAGTACATAAATCATGATTTTTTATAGTTCAATGTAATGAAAGTAATTAGTCAAGGCAATAGAGAAACCTTTAGGTTTGTGTGTTTCTTATTACCTAGTTGTCCAACAATTCATACTAGTTAAAAAAATAAGATAAATGAAACAGGAAATAATAAACTATAATATATATACTAAGCAATTTTTTAGGTTTTATAACACTTAATTTGAAGTAAAAGCTAGAGATTCTTGCAATGGACCCATAATCAATTTAATAGAAGCTATTGAGAAATGCAATAGATGGACCTATTAAGAAATAAATGAAATAAGTCATTTTTTTAAATTCTTATAAAAATTTTGATTAGAAAATCTTGCCTCTGCTCTTTAAATGTTACTCAATGTATTTTTCTGGTAATTCTCCGTGGCATTCGACTTATTTGATTACAAGAAAGCTGTTTGGAAACAAGGAAATATGACTTTAAGGTATAACTATGTGTTTTTGCATTCCGAATAATATTTCCTAATACAGTTAACTCTTTTAAGACGGTTTTCTTACATTCAACCAGGAAGAAAGGTTACACTTTTCTAGCCAATCAAGAGAATGAGCCGCGGCGATAAATTAAAAACGACAACCCCTCCCTTCCCTTCCAAATACTTAACTCTTAATGTATCTGTTTGATTTATATGTTTATCTTTGGTAAAGTAGATTTAAAATATTGAAACTAAGAAAGGAATGCAAAGTTGGAAATAGCTTAAAGTCTTGCCTATCTTTTGGTTTCATATATTGCACATCGATATATATTGGTCTAGTTCTCTAAGCTCGAGTCACTTTACAGAGTTCATTCGATATTTCTTATATTTGGGCAGTAACGCTTGCCTCAAGTATCGTGTATCTTTTTGAAGACAGTAATATGAATAATTATTTAACTATAAAATCTATGGACCAAGTTCTTTACCGGTACCAAGCAAACCTAAGGTAGAGTGATGAAATTATTCTCCAACTAAAAAGTGGGTTATAAATAAATCTAGAACAGGAACTTTATTTTATCTGTTAGGAAAGTTTAAAATAAAACTTATGGTTTTCCCGTAGGAGTAATCTTTGCAGGTTCTTGCAAATGCTTGAGGTGATCAGAGTTGGCAACCCTATAAGTAGTTGGTTGCTTAATATAGCTGAAGTGCTTATTATAGTCTCAATGCTTAAATATTATATCGAAGCAAGAAACGTCAATATAAAGAATTCTGCCAATGTAAAGTGTTCGTTGGATCAGTATTACTACTCAAAGAGAGAGTGGGCACAGATATATAGTGGTAGTTTAAGTTTCGTTTTATATCTTCATGACTAATATACTACACTCTCTCTATTCTGTGTAGTTACATTCGAGAGTATAGCGTACAAATTAGAATGAATCCATCTTCGATTATCCCTATAATTTTGCCCTGCATGCAGCCAAATTCTTTCATTGCTAATTCAAAGAATAGATTTTAATTTTTATATGGAATGTACATGAGAGGAACTCTGCCATAGTACTAGAGCTTACTCCCTAAAGGATATCAAGTCAAGAAATGAAAATACTAACCTGGAACAAATAGGAACATATTTTGTTGAAAATGTATATATCATAAGTATGTCTATTACTAAATGTTTACCATATCTAAGCTTAGGGATGAATGAGATTCCTGGCTGTAGAGATGGGTATTTAAAGATATTGCTTATCAAGTAATGTGTAGTTATAACTTTAGAAAAAGTGCTAGCTTTAGGACGTATATTATGGCATCAAATACACCAGAAACCGACTCTTTTTAGATAATTACTATCGTGTTTAACCACAGCTGGCTAACTTTTTTCTAATTGAAGTTAGATTTAACATGTGCACTGCTAGTAAGAATGCAGGCTTAAATATTGATAGCCTCTGCTGCATCAGCTATCTTACATTAAGTTTTATATCTCTTATTATTGTCTCTTTTTATAATACTACCGAGATTAAAACACAAGTACTGTCGAAAAATGGAGTTTAAGAATTTTGAATAGCACAAATACAGTATTAATTATGGCTTAGTCGCTAACTGGTTAAAAGAAATGGAACATGTGATATTTTGATTAGAAAACTGTTTAACCGTGAAAGGTATACCTGATTTTTTTTCTTTAACGCTTGAATTATTGAGAAGAGCAGATAATGTACAGGATGTCTAGGAAAACTCGCCAGAGTATGTCGATCGAAAATTGTATAGGCTCATTTTGCTTATGCGCATCACTATTTATTCTTCCAGTTTAAAAAATATTACCAAACGTTGTTGCAAACTATTATAGTCTTTAAAAAAATAAATACCAGCATATAAACTTTTTTCACTGATCATTAGGGTTGAAACAAAACTTGAAGACCCATTTAATTTATAAACTACTTGTTTGCTTCTTAGCGAAGGAGTATCTTTTAGTGGCTTTGAACGTAAACATCTTCAGATATTTTTTATGACCAGAATATATTCTATTCCTCTAAAATACTAATACCGTAAGAAACCCCGTTTACTTAAAATCTTATTTGAGATAACAAACCTACAAAAAACAGTTCTTTTTGATGCAGGAGATGCAAATTTTGGTTTGAACACGTTACAGGTCAAGTGTTTAATTCAGTTCTAAATTTAAAAACAGTTTCAACATTCAGTCCTTATTTTTTTGTACCAAATTGCTCCTTTTCAAATTGGTAATCGAATAAAAGCAAGGGGGAATCCTTGCCCGTACCATTCTATGTAAGATGATGTTGATCTGAAATTTAATACCCCCTATGATCTTAACTCAAACTTGGACATATTTCTCCCTATCGCTGATCGCCAGAGCTTTTGAAATTCTATGATTGACCTGGCGCGATTGTTCTCGTGCATTTTTCCATTAGCTTACATTTGAATTAGAATCTGAGCAAAGCTTAGCACAGGTTCAAAAATAATTGAAACGAGTTGTTATTAGAATTATGTCCTCTTTAGCCTTTTATAACTCCAGATGAGAAGTAAAATATAATCAAAACCGGTAAAGAAATACCCAGGAAGAAATCAGAATAAACATGAGATGCAAAGAGGAGGAAAATCCCGTATCTGTAAAACTGAATCTTATAGTTACAAATTATTGAAGTAGAGCTTCTCTTGGCAAATTTAAGATATATATGTCGTTGTTTTGAATTAAGTAGCTGATGTTTTTTTAATTCAGAGCGCACTAATTAGACAAAGCGATTTACAATGGGTAAGAAATGTTAGGAACTTTAAAGGTATGCAAGATCTTAGAGCCATTTCGTGAGGGTTACACGCTGGGATTTTCTGTACAACATAGATAATGGGTTTATCATAACTCTAGAAACTTCAAATTCATATATTATAAAGGTCCCAATGCGTTATAAATGATACAGCTTTTTCCAGCTCTAGATTTCAACGAAAGCTTTTCTTTCGAATACTATAAACGATACGCTCTTGTCAAGTATGTTTTAGTAATTAACTTTCTAAATAATAAAGAATCGGGTATTGTTACTGAAAAAACTAAGAAGCTTGAGTAAAGAGACCTTCTGGTATTACCCTCAATGACAAGTATATGTCGGCTGAGAATCTATGTAAATTGAACAGACCTTCCGTAATGTAGTATACTCTCATACTTCCACATAGGAATGTTATTAAAACAATAAGCGACACTGGTGGATAAAAGTACTTTGTGTTCATTTTCTTACCTAAGTCAAACAATTATGGGTTATGCATCATCGCGTAAGCCAATTATTTGTTATAGACACCTGCCATTTAAGCCAAGTGGCTATGATGTAGGAGTTTATTATTATAACAGAACAATGTAAAGTTCATATGGAAGAAATAATACACACATCGCAGCAACACCAAAATCTTTGTCCTTTGAATACATGCTCAACCTTTTCTTCCCTCCTATTCTCCAGCATCAAACCAACTTTGAAAACCTACCGTAGAGTACTGACTCATTTTTGTTAAAATATTTCATACAGCAATCAAGACTTGATTTCATGCCAAAGTTGAATAAATTTTGAAACCTCTCTGCATTTTATATCTGATTTGTTGATAATAACAAAGAGATTCTGTTGTGGGTTATCGAAGAAATGGACTAGAATATAGGGTCATTAAAAGTAGTTTGTAAGTAGTCAACAATTAATGAGTGAAATCTTAGAAATCTTAGAATACCTTGCTTGACTGGTATATAGAATGCTCAATGGGTTTATGCGATTAAGGTGTAGTCTATATGGGTCAGAATAACGTGGCTACGCCTTGCACACACAGAGACAAGTACTCTTTGAATGAGAACGTACGAAGACAATAGCTTCTAATTAGTAGTTAAATGCGTGAAGAATGTCCTAGAAAATGTTGAATTAAACAAATAAACTCCATGCCAGATTTAGAGTACGATTCAATGCTTGGCTGATATAAAATGACGATAGGCCCATACTAGGAGATCAGCTGTTCAACAATGTCGCTTAGTTATCCCTTACATAATTTCTTGCTCCAACATACAACTATTATACTGTCATATTGCATTGGTAAGAAACGCCCAGTCTTGCCACGATACTCTACCCAAGTTCATCTAATTAATTTTGCAGTGAACCAAGGATCAAACGCCATATTGAGTTGGTTAAGTTTGAATTTTACATATTCAAAGTTAGTTCAACTCAACAAAATTGCCGCCAACGGGTAATTGTCCTGTGTCGTGCTCAAGGTAGCTTGTAATTCACATAGTTTGGCAGACTATGTCCTCCGTAGCAAGAGTGTCTCTTTTGGTTCAAATTTCTATGTCTTATCCAAACAAAAATATTATTCAATGATTTATAGAAATAAGGCAATGGTTAGTCAAACGAATAAGATAATGAAATATCAACTTCTACAAATATTATACTAAGTTCTACAAGGTGCATAAGCGCTGATTCTTCCCTCTTAGCCAAGTGTCATTTGCAAGCTGAATAAAATCTGCTCGATCTTCAGGAGAATGCCGCAGCATAAGGGATAAAAACCTTTTTGCTTCGTTAGACACCCCATTCCAACCTTTAGACTCGTCAAAAGTGTATTCACCAAAATTCATGAAGTTGCTCCAATCTCGAAGTAATTTTAACTTGCTTCTCTGTCTCTTCCTTTCCAACTCTGGAAAAGTATTCTTAAAATGATGTTCATCGTAAGCTCTAAGTACATGTTCACCATATGGATAGTATCCAGAGAGCAGGCAGTATGTAATTACTCCCAAGCTCCACACATCAACCTTGTAATCATATCCTCTACTGTTTTCTGCGTATATTTCTGGCGCAGCAAATGCCTTGGTTCCGGCCTTACTTAAAAAGGCTTCGTATGAATACTCAGTAAAAAAACCTTCCCCTTTCCTGCTTTTTTCTCCGTCCTTCTTAGCTAAACCAAAATCTGTCAATTTAATTGTTGTGATGTCCATAGGGGACATTAGAATAAACTGCTCCATCTTCAGATCTCTGTGTGTTATTTTTCTCTCCCTTAGGTATTGCATAGCACTCAAAATTTGAGTAAGAATAATCTTAGTTTCTTGCTCAGTGAAGCAATATTTTTTTTCAATAAGGGCATGATTTAAATCGCCTCCAGCACCATATTCAAGGATCAAAATAATTTCCTCAACTGTCTGTAAAATCTCCACACATTTAATAATGTTCGAATGACATAGCTTTTGCATAATTAACCCTTCTTTTTTGAACAGTTTCAAATCCTTCGTTTTTGGGTTTGCTTTCATCATTCGTTTTGCTGCGAAAAATATCTGATCTGTTTTTCTTTCAACTTTGAAAACAGCTCCAAAAGAACCTGCTCCGACAGGAATTAAATCCAGCTCCTTGTATTTTTTCTCATATACTAACTGCCTTATTGTTGAAGAATTATGACTCTTACTTGTTTCCAGTGCTGGTTTCTTTCTTCTAAAAAAGTTTGCGAACTTGGATGATCCACGCACAGTAGGTCCTGACTCAACTCCATGTTTTGTTATCATCATTTATGTTTTTATTTTGCGTTTTCAAGGCTTAGAAATATGTCTGATAACCCAGCTGAGTTGCGTTGTATACTTGGGCACTTATTTGATTCATTTTGGCACCCACTTTGGTTAACATGAAGCAAAAACCGCCACCCAAGGCATGCAATGATTTTTTAAATGTAATATTTTAACATTTTTGCTAACAAGGAGGACATTAGAGTGACCTTCATATCATTTGAAGTATAGGCGAGTCCTGTTTAGAGTCCTTTCTTATCCATGTACTGACTCGTAAAGACATGACATGTTTGGCCATATAGATGCTCTGTTTCAAATCGTGCAATTTTGGACAAGTTTTCTCAATAGACATATGGCTATAGAGGTACTGGAAGTTGAAAACACTTTAGACAGGACAGTTTGTTAGAACTGGGAACCATGCCATATATATATATATATATATATGGAACATAAATAGACAAAAGATACAAAGAATAATGCTTGAAAGGGTCAAAAGATGCTACGTTTACATGAAATTTTGACCATTCTTCTATGCGTCTCCTTGAGACTCAGGATGCAAGAAATTGATGCTTACTTGTGTATATTATTACTGTACAGATATGAAGCAGAAGTCCCAAAAGACGTACTATATTTGGTATATTAGACTAAACAGCAAATATCATTTTCATAATTAAAAAACTTTACATTTTGCATTTTCTAGTCTAATGAAGCTCTCCGAGCAAAGTTCACTTGGAACTAGTCGGAGGTTTTGGATGCCAGAGACAGGATAACTCAACTGAGAGCTAAAAAGAATAACACCTTACAATTAAACAAAAGCTGTACCTAACCCTATATACAAAATTTACTTTCAAACTAGCTAAACCCACCATCCATGAAAGATTCAAGATTGAGTGCCATTTCACTTTTCTTCTTAAGAACCTTCCTACTCTTCTGTGAATCTGCAGCTGTTCGCATCAAAGAAGTTCTTCCATGGGCTAAACTCCAAGTTCTCGGGTTGCATTCTTGAATTTTCCACCTGAACTTATTTCTCTCATCAGAGACGATCTTTCTTAAAACACTTGAAACTACTGTTATACCCAAATCATGATCTTCTTCTCTCAAGGAGAACCTTAACAGCTGCTTTCTTTTCTTATCGTGCTTAAAAATGTACAGCTCAGCACTCTCACTAGAGCTTTCACCTTCCCTATAACCTGAAAGGCTAGTAACAGCAAATTTTGGTAAAAGTGAGACCTCATTACCTGATTGCTTTGCAATGGTTCGTACCAGCTTATAGTAGACATCAGACAAGTCAAACTTACTTGGAGCCGAAAGATCATGCCTATCAAGTTCCATTTTCACTTCGAAAGAGATATACAGTCCACTTTGAACAAGTTCAAGAACTTTTTTTCTTGTTCTCTGCCCGTCCAACTTCTTCCTTGCAAGGAGCTTTGGTATGACAAAAGTGTCATTAAGAAATGGATATGCCAATCTGTTTGCCCGTAGCAAGCTTATGAAAAATGCTACATACTCCTTGTCAAAAAAGAAAGTTAGAAGATCCTCATGAATAACCCCTGTTCTTACTAAGGTTTCAAATTCTGCTTCTAAACCAACTTGCTGAAGTCCTCCAACTTGTGAAATATCAACACCAGGGGAATTATCAAAAAGAACCAAGGATAAATGTTCAAGTAGCCATTCTTGGTTCATAACAATGCTCCTATCTTTATTGAAGTAATTTAATTGCCCTCTTCGAGCAGCAGCATCCAAATTATTCTTAAACTCATCAGTGTAAACGAGATCTTGAAACAATCCAAATTCAGAAATGACATAAGAACCTTCCCTATCCTGTATCTTCTTTCGTCGAGATAAAAATCTGATCCAGTTAATACCAATTTTTTCACTTCTGAAACTTAGTCTGAGGCCCTCTATGCCTTCCAGGAGTTTCTCCATAGCATCATCTTCTTCAAGACTAGATTCATTAATTTTAATAATAATAGGGTCTTCCTCGCCTTTACGGAACGCATGAAGTTTTGTACTCCATGGATATGACGATTTTTCATTACAAATGTATATAGTCAAAGCATCTTGTGGCAATATAAGTTTGAAGACTTGCTGCAGTGCAACTGAATCTTCATACATGACAATTTCAACATCAGTCTCACGCCCATCAAATAGATATTCTCCGGCCTCTTCTTCAAAAGACATGTCTTTTACCAGCTTCTCGTAGGTATCTTCATCAAACACCTTTAACTCATGAGCAAAAGCTGCATAGTTAGGAACCTGCTCGAGTTGCCTGATGATTTCTTTTCTATAGTCAGACGACAGTTGCTCATTTTGTTCCTCATCTCTATCATCGGCCCAAGTAACATGTCGACCAGAAGTTCTAGCTGGTCTTAACCCAAAGTGTCTGTCCAATCCTGCGATATGGTGCATATTCACTTCGCTAGCTTCATCAACGTCATCAAGATTTTGACTCTCGTTAAAGCCAACAGACAAAGTATTATTTCTGTTCGCTCCCACCGAAAACCCAAACTCTGAACGAGCAGATGCTTTTGATCTTCTACTAAGGTTCAGAAATTTAACTGGGTTAAGTCTCTTACGAATATTACTCCAGGTTCTACTCTTTGACTTTTTAATTTTTGCATGACCAACAATTACAGAGCTTGAATTTCTCAAATCGTTTCCTAGCTTTAGAGTAGATGTACTGCGAAATCTGCTACTTCCCTGTAATTTTTCAAAACTTTTTTTCGCAAGAGCAGTTTTTCTGTCTTCCAGAGTCTGCTCAAGAGCATCAAGCAAGTTACTCCTCTCGTCTTCTATTTTTTGCTTTAATTTAAGTGCAGTAAGCTTATGCGCTGATTGTATTAATTCACTTTGTGAGCTGGATGGAACAAAATTTCTCTCTTCTCGGCAAAATTTTAGGGAAAGCTTTTTCACAGCTTTCTCCTCAGCTATAAACTCTTTCACAACTTGCTGTTGGTGATTTCTGTCTACTAAATCTTCTAGAATATTATTATGTTCTTGAGCAGAAAATCCAAGAAAACATAGTTTAATATTTTGATACGGCAAAAGATCGGTGTTTAGATCATCAAGAGCAAACCTGAAGTGCTGGTGGAGCTGAAAACTATTTCTATTGATAATATCCTGGACTCTGGTATATAATTCCAGAACGCTTGTCGAATGAACAGTTTCATCGACAGCAAATTGAAAGTATCTAATTACAGTATTCTTTTCCAGCCGAGATAGAAAGTTCTCAATTGTTGAAGGATCCAAAGTACTGAAATTTCTTATGCTAATACTTTGGATCGATCTATTGGCAGAGAGGATTAGACCAAGGCTTTCGAGAGCAGTATCATTCACGATGTCGCTAAAAATAAGAATAGAAAAGAAATATTTACATATCCAAAGCAAAGAGAGCGCGACTTTCTGCTGCAATTCGAATAAAGTTTGCATCAAAATGAGGAAATCCAGGAATTTCAACTTCTTGGTCACCTCCAGCGAGGATACCTTCTGCGGCTTCATCAAGATTATCATAAGATTTATAGTATCTTCTTTTGTTCATGGCTAAAAATTTAGCTTGTGTAGCCTTTATTTTCTTTTTCTTTATCCTATCTTTCTCGGAAAGCAACAACTCTTCAAACTTGTCTGGTCTGCTATTTATTTCGTGTCCAGGTTTTGGAAACATGAAATCATTTGCAGATATATCAGGGTACTCATATTTAGATGATAAGTTTATATCTTCATGAACAAGTTCTGCAACTGGGCGGTCTTCCTTAATAAATTTTTTCCAGTTCATCGTTCGATTTCTCCCTCTTTGTCTTTGAACTTTTTGTCCGGTACAAAATTTGAAACCTACTTCACGATATCGTGAAATAGTTATTAACCTCTCTGCTGACGTGGCGTGGGAAACTCATCAGAACTTAGTTTAGGCAGACTTGTTGCGGTTTGAAGCATTGAGAGAGAAATGTTGGATTAATTAATCTTATAGTAGAATAAGCAGACTTGGATATTATAATATAATATTTTTATTTAGCTTTCCCAGAGCTAATGCTTGACTCCATGTTTAGAATAATATTGACGGAAGTAAAGCATATTCTTAGTTTGTGCTATTTATTGGAATAAGAATGTGAAGGAGCAAAATAATAGGAATTGTTATACAATTGTTCTATTATATTTACATATTTTTATTAAATGCAAAATAAGTCTCATAAAAATAAGTTATTTTTTTGATATTATGTTGCATCTACATGATGTACAGTGAAACTGAACTATTTCATAAGACCATTAAGTTTTCCTAATGTTCTTCAAATCTAGCACTTAAGCTGGAGGTAACATTTTTAAACCAACAGAAATACCCATTTATTTTTAGTTACTCTACAATTTCAAGTTAATAAACTGTGCTATAAAAACACGATGTTGGTTTTCTACATTCTGAAGGATTAAGACTTTATGAAGAAGCTTCATACTGTTATGCAGTGTTATTGGAAAAATCATACACCCTTTATTTGTGTGATTGTTGGAATTCTCTGCATCTTTTGCGGAGAATGGTTACGTTTAAATAAAAATAAGCAACCAAAATCTCTCAACGACAAGATTAATGTAGCTATTAAACTTGTAAACGAACATATAACTTCCGCACATCTGATGCGCCTCTTTATTCAGATGGTATATGTGTAAATATATATATATTTATTTTTCATCTTTATTAATCTTGAACTGAAGTCTTAGAGCAGTTATTTCTGGATGCGGTGTTGGTCGTGGAAATTAGATGGAATTGTCAAGAACTCCCACAGAGACAAGAATAGAAGTGGACCTGGGCGTATAAGACAGCTTCAGTTATGCCAATCATTAGTTGAAAAACTACTAGATAAGCTAAGTTCTCTTAAAACCAGCATCTGAACCTTAAATATATATCGTATTTATAAATATGTCTTCATATTATAGATTGATGCAATAAAGGTTATATAAATAGAAAACTTCAGATATTCCTCTGCTTGTACTTTAGGTAGAAGTAAAAAGGGAAACGTATATTTACTACTTAATTGTACTTAAGGAATATTTTCGGCATTGAGCATTAAAGTTATTGTACACGAGAGTAATGTTGCTGGAATAGTAAATAGACTTCAATTGTAGACAGCTCCGTTTTAGTTTATTTCCTCCCAAGTTAGAGGCAAAAGGTGTCGCTGCGAGGTATTGTTTCCTAGATAGCAAAGCATGCTATAATGACCCAGAAATATATTTTTTGGAATTTAAATGTGCAGAGCAAGGCCACAACAATGATTTCTGAGGATTTAAGGAAATAGTTGGCAGACTTTGGTTTTTTTAGGGGAAAATGTGCTATGTTTCGTGGATAATAGTTTTGCTCTGCTTCATCTATATAATTTTTGATTTTTGGGTAAGTCGGAGAGAAATTAAATAATTGATAGCATTTATCCAGGTATATAATATCAATGCTTTTTGTTACCATGTGTCTCTTAGTCATTAAATTTCCTCTTTCATAGCGTTACATTATATAACCCCGACTAAGCCTATTCATTTATGCAACAAAGAAAATGCAAAATAATTAGTAAATTATGAATAATTTTTGTAATACCAAGGATATAAACTCCCATTATTACCCTTATGTACCAAGCTTTTTAGATTGCCATGGAAAACTCTTATAAATTGTTGAAATGCTCATCTTCACGCGGAGACATGAGCAGCTAGATCAACATAGTAGCGCGGATCACATCTATTCGATAACAAACTGACTATTGCAAGTGGTAGATAATCTCCCTCACTGCTAAAGAAATAAAATAAATTTTCACACTTTTCTGATCCGGTCCTGCTTGATCTGACCCAGAGTTTGAGTATTTGTTCTTGCATCATAACAACCGGCACCGAACCGGCCGCATTTTCATGATGATTTATGACAACCATTTCTCAATTTTTTTTATGTGGAAATTTCTAACTACTTAAAATTCACTTTAAAAGTTCTAATTCTTGAGGGGGAGCTCTACAGATGAAACCAAGGGTCCGTCTTTTGGTCGGTAACATTGTTGTAACAATCTTTAAATAGAATGTCAACAACAATTTAAAAATATATAAATCTGTAAGACGTATACATGGTTTACTCCCTTCTGTGATCCCAAGCGAGTTTAAATCCAACGTTAGGAGAAGCTATGATTTCTAAAACTTACTGGAGCCTATCTAAGCCTGCGATGAGTGTTATGGGTTCTTATGATAGTTTGAAATAGTACTCCTAGCGGGTGTAGTTTCTTGGACACTTCTGAACTAATCGAAAAAAGGTTTCTCAAAAATATTATTTCAATGGTTACTTGATTCATAAAGTTTGGAACTATTGTGTCATACTTGTGATGAGCATTTGGAAGTTAAACTATTAAATTCAGCAAAAGAAAATGTTCAAGGACATTTAGCAAGTATAGTTTGCTAGGTCTATATACCTTAGTTGACTCCTGTGTTATTCTTTACTGGATTTTACAATCATGTTTTCTTGCAGTAGATAAATGATGGAATCTGGGCTCACATTCCAATGTATCGCACATCTCTCTCGGCTAGGCGTAATTTACCCAAATAACACATCGTCCAAACTTGTACTTTACGAAATAAGAAAATAACAACAGCGAAGAATCCTTGGAATAAAGATTTAAATCTATTAGATCTAGCAGATTTAGGTGGAAAAGAAGCTGCACCCAGAGTTGCTAACACGAAGTTAACTCAAATAAGATAGAAGTTATGTTCGATATTTTCTTACAGTCTTAACGATCACATTGAACTGGACAATACAGAGTTTTCGTCGACTCATAGAAACTGAAAACTTGGCCAAAATTCAAGGTAAAATAATAATACTTTAAAGAAGGTATTTTATGTTTACATCTAGCAACTGATTTATATTTGATATTAACATTAAGTTTGATCCTAAAAATTTTTAGTATATTTTTGTTAGCTGTGGAGATCAAGTCGAGCATGAAGTAGAAGATCAAAACAAATTAAGAAACTTCTTATAAGATCTTACTGAAAACTAATTAAATTTCATTATAACTATAGAACTAACATACATCTCACTACCTCAAAACCCTTTGCCATTCACGAAAAAATTCTTGGAATATTCAAAAAAAATAAGTCACATTTATCATAAGAAAAAACAGAGACAAGAGCAAACTTTCAAAGCTAAAAATACGGAACAAATTATGCGCGAAACAAATTGTCTAAATGTGTTTTCAAAATTAAGCCGTAATTTGGGATAAGTACTTCTGAAAACTCGCATTTCAATCTATAAATACTCAAGCAACCCTACAAATAAGTTAGAAATTTTACAATAATATAATCCAAATGGGCACAGTTTATGAACTATTGCGATACACGTCATCAGTTATATTATAAACTGGGACGGACAATTTCTTTAAAATGGTAAACTTTGGATATATTTTATGAAATTTGAGAGCCAATTCGGCATTACTTGTGGTTTGAAATATTTGGGGACGGGTGAAGTAACCGTCATGATGTCAGATAGCGGTACAGCTTTAGCTCCTGAAACCAAGGTACCGAATGCCACGTATCTAGAGTGTTTCAAGTATATTGGTACATTCTTCTGTTTACAGCAATCGGACTAACCACGGGTCTATATTTATGGGAACAAGAAGAGTTTGTGACCAGCCGATTTGAAAACATTGTTGCAGATTCCTTTTGTCTTTGGACAAGATTCAAGTTCCAAGAGAGATCATAGGTGCTTCTTACGATCAAAATTCTATTTATGTTAGAATTACTCACCCGAAACCACGAGGTCACCCTGGCAATATGTTCGTATATTTTATATGATGCTTTTCTTAGATCTTCAATGATATCCAACCCGATCCTTTGATGAAACTTTTTAGCGATCATATCTTCAACCTCGCTAAATGTGCTTCTCCCTATGAAATTGCACCTTTGCTTCTGTTCAAAGATGTATATTCGTACCTTTGTATTGTTAGGTATTAATATGAAAGAAATTAATGCAAGCTCTAAATTCGAACTTCATGTTTAGACCTGTGAGCAATAAACTTCATAAGTTGTGCATTTCCAGAGAAATACTGCACCCAAGATGGGTTTTTTATATCATCCATTGTGTGCACTGGTAGTAAGAGAGATAGGGAGGATAAATAGCGAGAGTTCAGATGGTTCTCAGTTCAAAGTTAAGGAACAATCTTTTCAAAGTACAAAGGTTTCAAAGTTTCAAATACAAAATATTCTTTCATAATGCCAATTATCCGGGAAATATGAGAATCAACAAGAGAAAATATGAAATCTAGAGAAAAGCTTTTGCAACTCCCATGCGCATCGGGGATTTGTTGAATAATAACTCTGGTGGGAAATTTTTATAGATTTTACAAAAATATATCATAAGTAGACGCAGAAAAGATTCAGTCGCCAAAGAAGCGCATATTGAAAGCTCGAATAGAAAATCCAACCATATCAATATATCAAATCACCTTTTAATAAGTTTTTGGATGTACTCAGTTACATTCTCGTATATTTAAGGAAAATGGATAGGTTTCAGCAGAACCTAAGCCTTCTTTATCATCATCAAATCTGTGAAAGGTAGGAGCACTATTTTTTGATACTTAATCAATAGTTGTCATTTTCAAGAAGCATCTTGAAAAATCCTAAACTCCGAACCACATTTTAAGAAGTATACAATTAACCTCTTACAGTAAATTTTTACCTCCAACCTTTGACCAAAAAGCTTATGGCATTCAATTAAAGAAAATGAATGGGTGAAATGTAGCAGTTAATTCAAAAAGTGCAAAGCGTGATCCCTAGATCGCATGCATCAGCAAACCCTTATCCCACATCTCTTCTAGATAGCTCTATCGCTTGATAACTAACACAGCTCAGATAATATGTGAGCTTCGAAGCATTACTTGAACTTTTCGTCACTTGTCTGAATTATTAATTAATTGTCTCAACAATCTATGCCACGTAAATTATCTAACAGAAAGTAAGGTTCCATTACCTTCATAGAAAATAGAATGAGAGATGGTTGTAACTTTATTAGACCGTTTTGTTAATAAACTGCTGATAAACAAAAACCAATTTACCCTATTGTAGTTGGATGGTGTATTTCGTACTATACTCGAATACCTTGAATAGCTTAATATAAACATACTCTTCTTTTCCTTGACAGCTTTCTTACTGTGTTATCTCGACCGCTGATTCTAATGTTCATTTTTATAATATTTATTTGAATTTATGTGTGAATCGTGTAAGAAGATGATTTGAATATGTTTGTAATTGTATAGTCATCAATTGTTTAAATGGGTTATTCTGTTCCTTGATCCTCTTAATTAACTTTTTTCCAGTGGGTTAAGTTAGTGGATATTGCAATGCTGTGTTCTGAAACAATTTATTTAATGAATGATCTATCATCGGGCGCAAATAACTAGAATAAATTCATACTAGTTCGATTTCATTCTCTTTAATATTTTCATCTTTCTATTTATGTTATTGTTCATTTTTTTCTTCACTTTGCAGGTTGTTTGAAGTGAATGAGTGTGTGAACTATCCGTTCAGATAGTTTAAATGTCTTAAAATAAATATACGCTCTATTCTGTTTTAACAGTTTTTCCACTCTTTTCTATCCTTAATCCTCTTCTTAGATTTTTCTTCTGTGGGATAGTTATAATTCTGAATTATGTCTTTTGAAGTGAGTAAATTGAATGATATGTGAAAGATATTTTCAGACTCCTTTTTAACTGCTTTATCCGCACAAACAATATTCTTTCGTCATTTTATCTATATATTTTTTGATGATATACTGGTTTTGTTATATCATTTTGGGTTATTTTATTTAGGGCGATCGATTTAACCAATAAAAATAGTGTGGCAAACACTACAAAGTCGTAGAAAGACCGTATTCCTCTGAATGACACCAAATTTTGGTAGCGCTTATTGTTACAAAATTATAGACACCCTTTCTTGCTCACAGTTTCTGAAATTTTTGTGGTGCCTCATTTACAGGGCTAACCTATAGGGGTAGGATTTGAAGTATTGATAATTTATCTGTAAGAAATTTTCCCATATTTTCTTATTGATTGATTCTGATAATTCACAAACCATTTTGATTGATTGTTGATTTTCAATTGATTATCTAAACTCAAATTGATGCCTGGCCTTGGGCCAAGCGGTAAAAAATATTTTCTTATTTTTGTATCATACGTAAACCTTCAAAATATTGGACATATGGTCCTACAACGTTCTATTACCGGAGCTCACCTGGGGCAAATGGCTTTTTATATGGATTTTCATACGATGCACAAGTAAATATAAGTCCTTGGGCCCCTTGACTCAAGGCCGTGTGGCTCAATATACTATTAATAATCAATTGATAATCAAAAGAAAATCAGAATCGCTTGATAAAAATCAAACGATCAATTCTTTACTTGAAAGTCAGAATCAAAACTACTATCAAATAAGTATTGACAATTTTCATCAAATCCAAGGCCCACTTACCTCTTAGAAAGGTCATTATCTAAGGCTTTTTTAAATATATAACATTGTTTTCAATTGGCGGTAGATTCACTACGTTTTTCATAGCTTCGAAACTTAGGTCTATGATTACCAAGTTGGCCCAACCCAGGAAAACTCAACTCAGGTCAAAACTGATGCAACATATCACATCATGCTCCCTACTTTATCTTACAAAATATGGCAAAGAACACCGGCTTCTTAAACAGGTTGCTGCCTTTTGGTAAGATACCATTCTCACCCAAGTCAGCAGATAGTGGAAGGCAACTTGCAAGTTTTTTCTTTTGAAAATAGGAAGAGCACAGTTTTCAAGTAGATTAAATAAACCATGAGGTTTATTTTTTTCGTTTTCAGTAAGGTCTATCTATTTGGTTGTTATTGACGTGATTAACGTCAGGAGATAAATCCTAACTGGCGTCTCTTTTTGCTACTTCAGGGGACGTGCTTGTCAAGAAGTGACTAAGCTATTTGAAAGTTTTACTAAATTTTTATCAGACTAGTAAGAAAGACAAATACTCATTTTTCTGAGGGAAAAACGTGTTTTTCGCACAATGTAACTGAGCTTTTCTAATTAAGTTTACAGAAGCCAAGAAATGGAATTGGGAACAAGAAATCCTGCCAAATTTCCGTGGGAAACAGGTTGTCCATCGTTCTGTGCCGAGTTTAAGTCATTGCTTTTTTTTGCTTCTCAGCAGTGTCTTTAAAGAGGTTAAGCCATCATATGTCTGATCATTTCGCGTTACAGTTGCAAAAGAAGTTACAACAACAGGGGAAGTTAGGACATTTACCTCAGTACTTTCAGGAAAAAAAAATCATTCGAAAGAAATTTAAGTTTTAAAGCTAGATCTAAGAATAACCCCTGATACCTACTTAGAGTACAGAACCTCGTTTTTCAACTTTTAGTAAGCTGTCTAACGGATCTTTACCCAGTTCGGTACTAAACTGCGGAATTTGTGAATTTACAATCACAAATAATCCGTTGAATTCAATGTGGTTAAGATCATTGATTTCAAATCAAATTTAACACAATCATATATAAAATCTGGTAGAAAGTTACCCAGAATCACAAAAATCAAAAGAGAAATATTTCGGCTAAATATCGGAAACTCCGCCAAGAACAACACTGAATCGACATATAGAAACAAGAAATACTTACCGAAATCGGAAACAAATTTGCATACATACGCTGAACTTATCAAAAAGTATCTGAATTGAATGACAAAAAGAACGGGAGAAACTCTTGACAAAACAAACAATAAGAAAAGTTTGACAATGGACACTAAATGCATTAATACCATCAGAGTCCTATCTGCTGATACTGTTGAAAAAGCTAACAGTGGACATCCTGGAGCGCCTATGGGTTGCGCTCCTATGGCGCACGTACTCTACTCAAAAGTCATGAAGTACAACCCCAAGAATCCTTCCTTCTTTGGACGAGACAGGTTTGTCTTATCGAACGGTCATGCTTGTGCTCTTCTTTATTCAATGCTTAATTTGACTGGCTATGAAAAACCAACAATTGAAGATCTGAAGCAATTTCGCCAACTTGGAAGTGTTACTGCTGGTCACCCGGAGAACTTTCTGTTAGAAGGGGTTGAGGTTTCGACTGGACCGCTCGGGCAAGGGATCAGTAACGCAGTTGGACTTGCAATGGCTGAGCGACATCTCGCTGCTCACTTCAACAAAGAAGGTTTCCCCGTTGTGGATAACCACACCTTTGTTATTTGTGGGGACGGTTGTCTACAAGAGGGAGTTAGTAGCGAAGCAAGTAGTCTTGCTGGTCACCTTGGTCTTGGAAAGTTGATCGTACTGTATGATGATAATCATATCACCATTGATGGGAACACTGATCTAAGCTTTAGTGAAAATGTTGCTAAGAGATACGAAGCGTATGGTTGGGAAGTGTTGAAGGTTAAGAATGGCAATGATAAACCTGATGAGATCTTGAAAGCTGTTGAGAAAGCAAAGACAAACGAGAGCCAACCTACTCTTATTCAGGTCACTACTGAAATAGGGTTTGGATCTTCAAAGGCAGGAACCCACGGAGTACATGGTGCACCTTTGGGGGCAGAAGACCTTGCAAATGTAAAGAAGCTTTTTGGTTTTGATCCAGAAAAAAAGTTCCATGTTGAGGAAGATGTAAGGGCATACTACGAGGAAGCAATTTCCCGAGGAGAGGCAAGTGAGGCCAGCTGGACTGAATTGTTCAATGGGTACAAAGCAAAGCATCCTGATTTAGCCGAAGAACTTCAGAGAAGAATAGATGGAAAACTTCCATCTAGCTGGGAGGACTCTTTGCCCAGCTTTGAAGTTGGAAAATCTGTTGCTTCCCGAGCGTCTAGTGGCACTGTCTTGAATGCAGTAGCAGATTCTATCCCGGAGATAATTGGAGGTAGTGCTGATTTAACCCCAAGTAACAAGAGCGATATCAAATCGTCGAAAGATTTTCAGCAAGGAGCCTATGGCGAAAGAAACCTCAAGTTTGGAGTCAGGGAGCACGGTATGTGCGCTATCTTAAATGGAATGGCGGCTTACGGCTGTGTGATTCCTTATGGTGCTACTTTCTTAAATTTTGCCGGTTACGCCCTTGGAGCTATTAGGTTGGCTGCACTGTCGAAATTTCAAGTTATGTACATCATGACACATGACTCGATAGGTCTTGGAGAAGATGGCCCTACTCATCAGCCTATCGAGATGTTGGTGAGCCTAAGGTCAATTCCTAATTTCTACTGCTTCAGACCAGCTGATGCCAAGGAGGTTGCTGGGAGTTACAGAGCAGCTCTGATGATGAGAAACTCACCAAGTTTGTTTGCACTTAGTAGACAGGGGCTCGAAACTTTGGAAGGAACAGATGTAAAGAGTGTTGAGAAGGGTGCTTATGTTATCTATGGACAACCAGCCGGCGCTAAACTTTGCCTTGTTGCAACCGGAAGTGAAGTGGGTCTTTGTGTAAGTGTGGCTAAAGAGATGAAGGATGTATATGTGGTCAGTATGCCATGTGAGAGGTTATTCATCAATCAGCCGGTAGAGTATAAGAAAGAGATCTTTGTAGAAGGCGTGCCTGTACTGAGTGTTGAGGCTGCAGGAAAGTTTGGCTGGTCTAAATGGAGCCACATGCAAATTGGCTTAGATACATTTGGAAAGAGTGGTCCTGCCAAAGATATCTACAACTACTTCAATATCACGACTGAAGGCGTGAAACAAAAGGCTGAAGTTCTTATGACAAAGTTTGGCACAAAGGCTCCTTGGCTTGTTGACTTTCCAGAGGCGTAGACTAAAGTTTTAGAATAACTTGAACAATTCATTTTTTTTCTTGACTGTACCAACGTTTTCTGAAGATACCTAACCAAAGAATCCATGTGTCCTGTGTTAAATGTGGGTTGGAAGAATCAGCTGTTGGGGGTAGACAAAATTGGTGAAACCTTTTAAAAGAATACAGTAACAGGAAGTTCTTTGATTTAGCCATAGGAGCAGAAATTTACACCAAAATTGGAAGAATGAATGAGATCAGGACTAAATTTATTGGCCAATAGCACATATGTACTGAATTTGTATGCACCACACGTTGGGAAAATGGTTGAGGAGCTCAAGTTATTTTTAAAAGGTCTGCAGAAACTCTATTTAGGAGAAACAGAGGTTAACTCTTGTTAGTGGTGAAAGATTGCGATGTTCAAAACTAGAGGAATGAACCCGTAAAAAATAGAGGATGTGGCATTCCTAATACAGTAAGAGGATCCTGAAGCATTTGGTCAAGTATATCAGCAGACATACCTTCAACCTAGTCAACACATTCTCTGAAACCGGAAGCTACACTGCAACTTTCATGTACCTATGTACTTAAAAACCCTTAGCTGGAAAGGTTTTATTTCTCTTACTTTGCTGTGACGTACATGTAAAGTATTGAAAGAGTAAAAGAGAACAGAATAATGAAGCAATTTGAACCAGAGATACACAGCGAAAAATGGATTTTCCACCACCCCTATTTTGTTCAATTACATTATAATATTTGCCGAAAAAAAGCAGCACACTTATTTTAGAAATGCTCAAAAGAGTTCAACTTCATACCAAGAATATCACCCAGCAAAATTCAATCAAGCCAGTTGTCCTGCAGTTGTTATAGCAGTTGACTACTTTGAACATTAAGTCGTTATGAAATATATAACCAAATCGTCCGAATTGGAATTTTCATGAAAGAATCTTTGCGAATAAAGTGACTCTTCGGAAACCACAAGTTTAGTAAGGATCCTAGTCAGTAACAGATTTGACAAAATTCTAAAAAGTCGATTACAGTGCGGAAACACCTGGAATAGTTCAATGCCCCGCTAGCAAGAAAACTTGTAAATTAACAAATATGACAGTAATACAGTGAAGAGATAAACAAAATGAAGGATTCTTCAACTCTAGTTGAACATCATGTTAACACATATGAGCTCAGAAAATTTAAATATTTTAAGGCCTTCTGCAAAAATTTAAGAAAAATATTCCCGAAATAGTGGCTATCAAAACTCACCTAGAACTTGGACTAAACATATCTGTAAAATTTAATTTGTATGTGAATATAATGAAAAGCTTAGGAACCTAAGCTCTAATACGGGTCAAGATATTTATTAAGAGGAGTCTAACTAACTCTCCTCAAATTTTTGCGGTTGGTTCAACTCAAAATTAACAAGTTTAAGCCTTAAACAGGAGAAAACGACCATCGCACACGTCCATGTAGAGGTTAAACTTGCTATTAGCAAGAAGGGCAAATCTCAATAGCTTTTGGCTCAATATGGAAATAAAAGGGCAGTGCAAGAAGAAGAGCCGAGCGTTTGAGATGCATAACAAAGGAGTTTAAGAGCCAAAAAATCGAAATAAGAACAAGTATATGATAGAACTACATGCGGAAAACGAGATATCTTAGCCACCTGCAGCCAGCTTTAGAGTAACTTGATCTTGGTAAAAAAATCTAAGAATTGAAAAGTACCCGGGTTTGATAACACAGGAAATCAGGCGCCAGTAAATATATTCAACATGAAGTAAAGGCTTCTGCAGCTGACACGTAAATTTTTCTTGGAGGCTCTTGTCTCTTCCTGTCTGAAAGTTAAGGAAACTTCCTTAACCAGAGTAGTAGAGCTTTAGAAAAAAGGTAACCGTGAGTATGATGGGAGTGACTGGCCAAGAGATCACTCCAACGCTCCATACAAGCTCAACCGAGATAATTAGTTCAGGTTTGGATCCGATCCTTAGGGAAACGATGGATTATTACCAAAGTGGATATCAGGAATAAAAATAACCGTATGGGAATACTGAAGTCCTATGTCAATTTTTAAAATTTCATCGGGAGAACGGAAAATGTTACTGTATATTTATTAGACGATTTCTAAGGGGATTGAAACAGCTGTCGTCTAATGTCATCTAAGGTTTCTTTGCTTCAACTTGGGGGATCCTGTGTGCTTTATAAACATCGCCGTGCATGTAAGTTGCTGCACAAACAAACAGATAGTATTAACTTCAAAATTAGGTAGAATTATTGCGTTTCTCAGTCATGTTTTTCAAGTAGACTTACTAAGTTCTAGGTCGTTCAACATACATATTATATAAGTTCACGCAACCAGCTATAAAAAAAACACTAATAGTATAACAGGATCAGCATAATAATATCTAACTTAGGGCTAACGATTTTCCTTTGATCAAAGTATTTTAGTCCTATAAGAATAGAAATAGCTTGAAGCTATTTATATATTTCATATTCCTGTCATTGTTTCTCTAGAATAATATTCCGACACCCACCTAAAATAAATTACAAAACTAGTTACTTCCATATACGTGTTTATTTTTGCTTCTAAGTATTCCTGTTGCGGTTCAGATTACAATGTGTATGCATTTGACTTCATGTGCTGCCGAAGAACTTATATAGAGGTAAGCCGAACAGGCTTAAAAGGCTTGTACTCAATTACGATGACTAATAAAGGTTTTCTTTTAGAAGAAACTAAACAAAGTGCCTGAGAGTGGACAACGAGGGTGTTATATTAAGTCTACAACGCTAAACAGTTCCGGCTCATGGAGTTACAATAAGATCCAACGATCACATTTAGCGTTCGAACTTAAAAAGGCGAATGATATATGTAAAGCATACAGATATTTACCAAACCTATGCTAAATAGAAAACAAAAAATATATTTACTTAAAGCATAGTTTACTGAGAATCTACGCCGACAGTGTAACATGTACCAATGGCACCTAAACCGTCATAGCCACAACGTAAGCGTCAAGTTATTCGACCTCCATGGTATGATTATCTTATTGTTAACAAAAAACTAATTATCAGTTATCGAGTTTGTGTTCAAGGTTATTATTATGGGTCGGGTGCTATACAATTCTTATTTCAAAAATTTCAGAGTAATAAACCAAATAATACTTAAATTAATAACCAATAAAATCAAGACTAGAAAGGCTAAAATCGGAAACTCGCACCAATATAACTAAAAGGAAAATGTGGTTGATCGTTGCGTTTAGAAAATTTTAAGGCTTAAAATTTGTTATTCATGCAGGGAAAGCTTCCTAGAAAATACAGGAAAGTAATTTTGCGAAGTCCAACGATGTATAAGAGAGTTTCTGTTGATAAAAGCAGAACACATGTGTATTATGAGCAATAAAAAAAACATGCTAGACGGTAATTGTGTATTTACTGTGGCTAAATAAACAGTGTGGACTTCGGCGCAGAGAAGTGATGCTAGTATGATGAATGAGAGAATGTGCGCTTCGAACTTAATTCTCTTAAATTAACAACGCTTTTAACCAGTTCTATGATCATAGTGAGCTTATCCACTAGAAAGGCAAGTATTATCTACTTTCTTCTTATTTTTTGCTTACTGCACAAACCATGAATTGCACTGACTTCGACTTAAGTCTTAGTTCCATCGTTTTCCTCACTTTTATATCTCAACCATTCTTTTTTTGTTTCCCTTGCACCTTTTTTCTTTTTCAAAATCTTTTTCAATTCAAGCCATATGGTTCAGAACATGTAGCCTCTGCAGGACCCGTGGGTTAAAAGAATGAACATGTCACAAGCATTTCTAGCATGGCTGTGTCTTTCTTACCTTTCTCTAACACAAATTGAGATCTGAGCCTGTATTCCTACATACTCCAACGTATGAGCACTTGAAAAGCTATCTGATGAAGCGGTGCACAGTAATTTAAAGAACTTTGTTATTGTGGAAGCGAAATTGTAATTGTTTGTAAATAATGTAGAAGAACCTTTAAGAAACTGTTCTCATTCTACTGTGCCATGGAATATTATTTGCTTAAGCTTCGCAAATTATACTAAAATGAGCAATAATTAAGAGAAAATACACAACATTGATATGAGACATTAGTTAATATCTCTAGCTTAATGAAAACTATCCTGAAAACAAAAAAATTGTGGTTTATTTTCTCTCCAAATTACAGCTTGATGGACATTCTGCATAGTATTTTGAAATTAAGGAAACAGTTCAAGAAAACTCTGAAAATACTCTTATCAATGGGGCGTAAACCTTAAATTTTCAGACGCAAATCTAACGTACTGAGGTTGTTTAGAAGTTAAAAGCTTCCCATGTCCAGGTATGCTCTTGCTGTCAGTGAAAATGAGTGCAGGAGATCTCACATACAGTTCAAAGTTACCTAACTCGAAAATATTAAAAAATCTTCCGAGAAGCACAATATTTCTTCTCCCTTATTAACTTTTATCCAAAGCTAACACCTGACATTAGAGAGTCAAGCAGCAAGATGTTATCGATAAAGCCTTAGAGTTTGTTGCACTACCTCTTCAGATTTAGAAAAAGTAGAACAATTTGTTTATGTTGTGGCTAAGTGAGAGGGTTGAAGATTTCCAGCATTTATTTCCTGCAAAAATAATGGTTCCTCATCGCAGAACAGAGGAAATGTTTGTTGATCTACTAGATGGCACAAATTACACCATAGTTTCCAAATACTGAGCAATTAAACTGAAATATCTCAACGGGGCATAGGAGGCTCTGATGTACTTTGTTCTTACTGCAGTTGATTTGCTGAGTGCTTTGTAAATATTGGCTGTACAAATATCTTTAAACATTGCTCGACATCACGTGTGATGTGGTTAGGTATCAGATATGAGAAGAATTATCAATAATAAACTAATCTACTACTTTATTATCCTTGTGAAGCACAAAATTGGCATGTTGATACGTATTGACTGATTTTGTTTTAATCCTGATTATCAATAATCAATCAAAGCAGCTGGAGACATATTAGCAATGATCAAAAAGAAATACTAAGGTAAAACCTTATTTGCAAATTATTAATGAGTCAAATCTAACTCTTAGGTAGAGTGCATAAGTTTAGTGTTCCAAGAAAAAGAAACTAGTTATATGCCAACTAAGCGTTGTATCATTTATATGGAAGACTAGCGGATGTAAACTTTTGATATTTTAGAGATATAGTCAACCTATGAGTAAGTATACACGATGCAAAGTTTGATCCAAGTAAAGAAGGAGTTGAATTACCTTCCTCTGCGCATAGAACGAGAAACAAAGGCTTTACTACTCTAGAGCGAAATGATTAAAACATGAGACGAATAAATATTTTATTCTACATTCGAAAACTACAAAGTCATTTCTATTAAGAAAGTTTGTTGGTAACTGCTCCCCCAAACTGCTTTGCAGTGAAAATATATTTCACAATATGTCCATTGAAAACATGTTCATTGTTTGATCTGCTTAAAATTTGATAATCTATCGTGTTAGAATCAACAACTGCATTTAGAAACTGTTGTTCTTCTTATGAAGAATCCTTGTCATGAACAGAAGACGATTGTCATCTTCCCATCATCTTAACTCCTATTACGGCTTTTCACTGAGAAGAGTTTTAGTAATGCATAGAGTAAATTTGGTTTACTTAACTCTCTAAGGTACACATTGAAGGAATAATAGAGTAAATTAATAGGTAACTACATCCGGAATCGTTTTTGTATACTACCTTTCCTGTGAAACTGTTTACAGGAGGTGTAAGCGCGAACCAAGCCTAAATAAGGCATAGTTAGAAAATTTCATAAACTGAATCAACCGCACTAAGACCCATAACAGGTTGACCGTTAAAGTAAAATAAACGATAAGATCAAACTTAAGAAAAGATAATCAACAAATTGAAGATGTCAGAAAGTGATATTAGAATTGATATCGACGCATTGGAACCTCGGTTATCTCCTGAGAATACAAGGGAGGTGGAAGAAACGTTTCAGAGGTATACCAAAAGATCCAGGGATGGAACTTTGTTTACGGGGGATCTTATGAAAGCTCTTATGGCGCTTGGACAGAATCAAGCTTCAAAAGAAAAGTGGTTATTAAGTAGAGTGCGTCATTCAAACATTGGTGTAACGTTAGATGAGTTTGTGAAGATTATGACAAAGCTTGTAAATGACACAGAACGGAGCGCTGAAATGCAATCCACTTTTAGTCCCTTAACTAAAAAGCAGGAAAAAAGAATAACAAATATGACGTTGAACAAACTTCCAAGAAATAAAAGACCTGAGGCAGAAGCAAGAAAAAAAGTAGTTGTTACCGAAAGAAAAAGTTGTTGCATTATCAGCTAGCTAGTTTTGAAACCGGTTTTGAAAGTTTCCAGTGTTTTACTTTTCTCAGAAACTCAAACTGTAGAATATGAACCAAATATAAATTCTGTTTTTCAAAGGTTAGATCTCCTTTCTAAAATAAGTTATCAATATCCTCTAAGGACTCACCCAAATTGTTCGCGTATCTTGAACTGTTCGTGCCATCAGTCGAGTCCTTGTAGCTCGTAATGCAAAAAGGCAACACGTCATCTAGAGTCTGGTATCCTATTCCATATCCGTTAGCAGTAACGGCTCCAAAACCAAATAAGTCAAAGAACGGGGTTGTTACGTTACTCGTACTCAGAATCCAATTAGAACTCAAGTTATACGATGGATCTGTAAATATCTGCGGTGTGGATAATCCTTCTTCTTCAGCTAAACATTTGAGAGCATACAGGTGTCGATCAACGCCCTGGTAAGGTCCAGAAGTAGACTTGGCCCCTTTGGCGACATCAATATGTGTCTTGCAGGCTTTGAGAAACAACTCAGCTCTTTCTTCTCTTGTCCCTTTGTTGCCGATAACTGCCTCACAGAACTTAAGGGATTCTGCGGTTGAGGACCTTATTGTTTCTGTCCTTCCATGAAAATAGCTTTTCATAGCACAAGCTTCATACACTGGAACACCGTAAAAGCTACCTTCAGTTCCAGTTTGGGGATTGACAACTGAATGAGTCTTATGGTAAGCTAACTGCATAGCAACTTGAGAAACAGCGTCAGGAGAGACCTTCCAGTTCTTTATATGCTTTCTTCCAAATTTATCAAACTCTAGAACATTCACGTCAAGATTATTCACAGCACCTTGAAACTCTGTCGCAGCCTGATCTAGTTTTCCTTTTGCCACGTCGTTAACTTCCCATATTAGATCCTAATAGATAACGAGGAAATAATATAGTACAATAATAAGAGGTTGAGCAGCACTTTCAGAATAGTTTAGAGGAGAGTAGATTCCAGTTTCCTTGCCTATCATGTCGAACCATATTTCAGTCATCCATCTGTTCCACGTTAGTCCATCCCCAGCAGAGTGTTCAAAATTAACACAAAAACTTCCCAGTTTATCCACGATAACAGTATGCTTATCAAACCATCGGTTTATTTTCCCGTTCGGTTTAATCTGACCTGTTAATGCCATACTCGAAACCACATTAATATCGCTGTCCTCGTTATCCTCGAGTGAAAGTACAAACAGGGATTCGTCTACTGCTTTGAACGTTTCCTCATTTATACTACTAGAGGAGAGTAGTTCAGACCGAAGATCTGCTACGGCATCGCGTTCGAGTGTAGTGAGCAGCCCAACATCTGGGCCTTCAGAGGCTTTCTTGTCTAGAATAGCCTTCAAAGCAGTTTCCAATGAAGCAACAGAATAAACTTCATTATCTGAAGAAAATATATCTAACTTATAGAAGTCTCCATCCTTTAAAACAATAATATGTTTTGAAAAAGGGTATAATTCTGTTTTATCCATGCCCTAAGATGTATTTCAAGAAATACATGTACTTTTCCAGGTATTCTTGCGCTCCCTAGTAAGTTACTAAATTGGTACATACATAATGGTTCCTTTGTTCCAAAATCGACATCAGCTTCTAGTTGTCCGCTACGAACTTTCAACCAGAACTTAGCCGTTGAGTTCAATATTCTAGCGCTTCTGGAAATTAAATTCTGAAAGTTAGAGAAAGGAAGAAAGAACGTTATTTGCGTCAACTGGGTCTTTGTTAATAATGTAAAAAGGGTTGCTGTTGATGGGTATACTCCATCTTCCACCAAGATACATTTCGTCCCAGTATTTCTCGATATAACTGTATGGATATTGCCCTTCTTGCCCCAGTTTTGCGATACCTTTCAACTTTTCATGAAGTTTAGGACCTTCGTTGCCCAAGAAACTCTGTGCTGCCTGCTCTGTTACTTTGAGTGTATCTTCATTCACAAGATTCTTCACATTGTTCAAGTATCTAAACGTAACACTAAATACTTGTTTTACACTTGGATTGTATTTCCGAGTTCTGGAAGTGGCAAGGTTTGAACATTCAAGTAATTCGTACCATAAAGTTTATCAATATCATATTCAAATTTGAAAGGCTTACTGGAAGAAAAAAATCTTAATTTTCTAAATGTGTTGGCATATAGCAATGATTTACTTTGCTTGAAAATCTTGAAATCTTGATTTGGATATTTGTCTGAGCATTTTCTTATCTTCGTCTTATGCTTACACACTGGGGAAATGTGATATCGTGACAAGGCTATCTTTTGGAGGAAGATATCGTAAAAAGAGTAAATAATAATGCAAAAGAGAAAGCAAAAGACAAGTCCAAAAAAAGCTAAAGTAAGAGATTTGCTTTTGGGTAAGTATTTAGGCTAAGAAGAAGGAAAAGAAGTTGGTAGGTCGTTCTAAGAATCAGATAAATGGCTCTGATCCTGTGTACTATGTGCTGATGTGTAGTATCGTTGTGTTTATTGCTGCACTCTTATATCCCCAAATTACTGCGGTTGTTAAGCCCTCAAAACTTAGTGAAATTCCCAGATTTGAAATAGGAAAGGAACCCGGTGTTAAAATTTATTCCAATGATCTCAAACCTGAATACCCGGTGACGTTTTCGGTTCATTTTAATGGAGATGGTTCATCACCCTTTCAGGCCACGAGAGTTACTTCTTCAACCTATGCTAATCTAGATGAGCTGATAGAAAGCTTTTGCATGAAGTTTATAAATTCATTTAATGATGAAATAATTTTAGAAAGTGATAGATGCAAACCGCAAAATGGGGCAAAACTCTTCTCACATACAGGTGTTCGCATTTACTCGTTCGTGAGCATTAGTATTTCAATTTTTTCCTACTAAGTTGTAGAAAACAATACAAGAACTTATATCGTTCCTCAAGGTATTATGTTTTTGTACCCACTTGGGGAAGTTGGTGACGTCATTTACCCTGAGAATATTGAAGATCAACCAATCCCTGACAAACCCGTGAAATTGGTTCAACTGTCTCAAAGCCCGAGAGTTTTCAGTGCAGAGAATTTCATGTCTCAAGAAGAAATGGATGCCATCATAAAGTTCAATGAGTACATTCTTGCTTGTAGATGAAATTTTAGACACCGAGTTAAACCTAGTGAAGTGGGATTCAGTGGATGGAAAGATCGAACTCGTACCTCCAGCACAGCTTGGGATTATCACAGCCCAGCAGCTCTACATATCCAAAAGAGAGCGTTTGATATCATTGGAATGCCATATATCCCACCTTTGGCTGATGCACCTCAGATTTTAAGGTACAAGCATGTAGAGGATGAAGTAGGAGGTGAATGGTATAAACCTCACGTGGACTGGTTCAACGAAAAGGGATACAATAACTATAACCCAGTGATTAACAATGGAACAAATAGATTTGTTACTGTCTTCCTCTATCTTAGTACTGTACGTGAAGGAGGTGAAACAGTATTTCCACTGAGCACGACACATAAGGGTTACAACGGGGAGCAGCTGGTTGAGAAAGGTACAAGAAAGTTGGCTGGGTATATAAGTGATGACGACGCAAGGTTCGTTTGCAGCAATAAAAGCACCGCGCTGCGAACAGAGCCAATTGCTGGACAAGCTGTTATCTTTTATTCACAAGGGCCTAGAGGCGAATTGGAAAAAGAAAGTTTGCACGGCGGTTGTCCTGTGAGAGGATCAGGTAGACTGTGTTGCTTTGCTTAGATTTTAGATGTCAAGTGGTCTGCAAATGTTTGGTTGTGGAATAGACCTAAGCCAAAGAGAGAAGAGGCAAATGACAAAGAATATCAAGGAGGAGTGAAACGTGGCCCAAATCACTTCAGTCTCAGATTGTTTAACAACTTGGAACAGAAGGTTGGAGTTTATTGGCAAGGTCCTGCTGGGGAACTTATATTCCAAATGGTATTTTTGGACTCTCTCTTATTTTCTTAGGAAATAGAAGTTGGAGAAGTTTCACCTTTGACCACATACGAAGGCCATAGTTTCATCGCAAGGGCTGGAGGCAAAGGAAATGGCAAAATAATTGGAAAATATATCGCTAATCCAGCGCAAAATGGAAAAAAGATTGAGTTTATAAAAGTTTGAGTGTTGTGACTTAATATGATTCTCTTATTCACGCTTCTTAACTGCCCTAAAGAATAAAGTAAATCAAGGTGCATCAACGCAATTTTATCCTCATTGTTTAATCGGACATCTAACTAGTTTTAAAAAATCATTTGCAAAAGTTATATACCATATAAACTACAAAATTTTCGTGATTTCATATTAGTACAGTCGAAATTTTGTAGAAAGTGTTATTAATCATACTTTTCCCATGATTTCTTATGAAAGAGTGGTTTGCTAAGACATTGCCTGTGGGGTAATGCAACATTGTCACTCCTTGGACCAGTTGTTATTACTCAGGTACATGGGTATCTTTTGAGGATATTATGAAATATCAGAGTACATTCAGAGATTCACAGGTGCTTACAGTAAATTTAATGAGCTTTCTGATAGCGTGGAGTTACTTTTTAGCTCTACCATGCGTCTTATTATAGGCTCAGACCATGTTTCCCTTCCTATTCTAGGAGTATCGAGTCCTTGTAATTGCCAAATTTAGCGTTACTTAGTAATTAGGGCACGTACAATACCCATGATGCTGTGAAAAATTATTGTAAGTAATGTGCAGTTAGAGTTTTGTTATCGTTCAGAACAAATCCTTTACTCCAGTACTAAATATCTCAGATCGCGACAATTCAAAAATAATATGTAATACATTCAACAAAAACCTACCTTAATACTGGTCAACAGGGTCTTTTACTTATTTCCTGTATATAATATGGACTGCAAACCATCTAAAAATTTATCTTCAGCACCAGGTCCCCAACAACTCCAGAGGTCCATATTAAAGTTGTAGGGAAAATAAAATACTATTTTGTGAATTTGGGAAGGTAACAAGTAAAGAGAAATACTAAAAAATAGAGAAATACGTGCTCAATTCTGGAAAATTTCTTGTTAAAATATAAATTTTTACGTCGATTAACACAGGCCCTTATCTATGGTAGCACAATAGATAGGAGACATGGCTTTGGGCTACTTCTTTCAACTTCACAGTATGAAATGTAACGGCTCTTAATAAAGAGAGTCTAGTGCATTTTGATTTTAACGATCCTTAGCAGTTTATAGAAAAATGCTTTAGTTACTTTATCTCAGCTTTCTGAGCAATCATTCGTCGACTTCGAAGGATTATTTCACCTATTTTGCGAGGTTTAACCTTGAAGAGTTTCTTATTAAGTACAGCTGCAGTAACATTCCGGTACTATGTCAACGCTATTAAACTAAATACACTTGTTGGTTGTGAGTGTATTAATATGTTTGAGCATATTTTCTCAGGATTACGTAATAAATCAAGTGGGTTGTGTACAAAAACTTTCTTGTTGCTGATCTTACGGCTAAAATAGAAGAAAACAAGAGGTGGTCAATTTCAGCTTAGAACTTAAAGTACAGTAGACAACTGTCCTGTTATTCAGTAAAAGTAGAGACATAGGAAAATACAGAGTAAACTAGAGGTTGTATTATTAGATGACAATTTAGGTGTGTGTAAATCAAATGAGATTTTTAAATCCCTGTGCTGACAGAAATTTGCTATCTACTTTTAGAATCAGATTTCTGAAATCCAATTACAAGCTATAGAGTAAGGTAAATAGGCATTGATTCTAACTCTAATGTATATAAATACCGGCTCTTAAGAACTATATCCCACAGCAGGTTAAACGTTCATGCATTCTAGTGTATCTTCTGCCTTGTTCCGTACGTACGTCTTCAGTTCATATGTCTATAAACAAAGTTCTTACAAAAGGCTCATTAAATTCAATTACTACTAAATTAACTAAAAATAAAGAATTAATACAACTTCAATAAGCCGACAACGTACACATGCAATGCCCTATACACATGTTTCTTGCTTTATTGCGAATCATCAAGCTCCCTTCGAAGAGTTTCTCTTATCTATGCACCTTACCAGTCAAATTTATTCAGAAAAAGATGTTGATCTGTTTGTTCTGAGATAAAATGGTCATATCATCTTTGAAAATGAAAATAAAATTAGAGGTTCTCTGCATAGAGTTTGTTTTATGATGGTGAACACCCTGCAAGTTTAAGAACAGTAGCATCATTCTGCTGTAAATATAACATGGTCAAGATGGTTAGAGCTTATTATTTTGGTATAAGGAGTGCTTTTTTATACATTTTCAGGACTTCCGTGATTTCTATTGTAATTAATTTTCCTTAACTTATACTTGAATATGTTCTTGTATATAGAAGAAATACAAAATTGGTTACAGTGGTATAGCTTCGCACCAATATGGGAGGTACCTTTTGCTATAATTGCTGTAAAAAGCTTCTTTTCTTTCTTCTTTCTTAGTCTAAGCTAATATTCAATTTTTAATGTTGGCCATTATTAGTGAAATGTGTATTATATACCGACATGTTTTCTTTGCTATGGTAGCAACTCATGAATATCTCGGTTATTATTCTCTTTCGATAAATTCTCAGCTGATTTATTTACGCCTGGGATGTGTGTACTTTGATGCCTTTTGAGTATTTCCTGGAGCTATCTCATGATTTTTTTTGTGTAGCTATTAAGAATGTTGTTGTATTAAACTCGAGATTGTGCACACATTCTTCTTGGTATTTCAACAGCACCAATTCATCTTGGTATCACCACGTTTATCTTAAGCTTCAATTTGAAAGCCGAGTACAGTTTTGAGATATATAATAGCATTGGTATGGTAAGTTTACCCACGAGGTAAATTTTAATGATGCCTATTTCCCCAACTGTGTATGCTCATAGCAGGTTAACAGTATATAAAAGATTGTTGACTTTCCTGTTAGAGTAAGATCTTATCTGCCTAGGATGTGTATCCAAATTCCCATCCCTTCTTATGAATATTTTGAGAGCTACTTGGTTCCTTTGGATATTAGGTGGTTTTAAACTGCTTTTAAATAGTCAAGATTCAATAAAATGGGTTTGTGGTACATCTTACCTGAAGGATTGAAAACTTTCTGGCAGGTTTAACCCAAGTGCCATATCAAATCTATGTATTTGAACCAAATTTAGCCCCCGATATATTTTGTGTATATGCCCTCGTTTTCTTTATGCTCTAATATTTTTCTTTCTCTGAAAAGTTTCTAATGAAGTAACTTTCCTGTAGCTACCATTTTTTATATTTAAAGGTTGGTTGCCTAAAATAAGATAAACAACAAAAGGTAACACTATGAGTCTAATATCACTGCAACTAGTTAATCTATATACTCACGTACCTGTGTTAAGATTAATTTGACCGCAAAATGGACATTGCATAAATGTTTCTTTAGGTAACATACTTTTTTGCTTCAATGACATAAATCTACTCCTTGAATAGCTTAAAGTTTTTCTTTCTCTTATTGACAGGATTAATAGTTTCCCTCGTTTATACCATAAGTACTTACCCATAATAGCTTCAAACGGCAATCCCAATGGTTGATTATCTTTGGTACCCATCCAGATTGATCATAATATGTATCTGTGCATTTTGTGTCTTGTGTCTCCCTTAACACTACATTAGCAATATCAAAACCATATATTTATTTTCAACAATTTTTGAATATGGATACATTTCTAACTTTATTAATTTAATTTTTATTATAATATTGCTTTTAGCTAAATAGCTCGAAATCTAAATTTTCTGAAAAATTAACTGAAAACCAAGACAGTATTAAAAAAATGATAACTACAACAATTGAAAATAATAATTCCTTTTCACCCTACTTCCAATACTTAGTATTATTGAAATATCGAAACTATAATTTAATTGTTGATAAAAATTATTAAGGAGGCTTGTTCTCCGCGGCAAGACTGTAAGCTATAAGGATGTACCCTGCGATTTTACATGATCCCTGAACCAAATTAGATTCTCGCTTATACGTTAGAATTTTAAGTAGGTTAAGCGTGCAGCTGTTTTTTACGTGAGAAAATATTTCTTGTTTTCTATCAAAAAGACTAGAAATAAGGAATCTTAACTTTCTCAAGTGAAAGCATCTGTCTTTCTTAAATCATCACTTGGGGGTATCTGCCTACAAATATCTCTATGGTAAATGCTAATATAGCAAATAAATCTTTTACTGTTAAAATTTTTTCACAAAGTTCAAGAATTTTTCTTAAGTAACAACAATAGGAAAGGTATATATAGTAGAAAATTTCCCCGGAGAGAGCCTTTTAATGTGGCTATAAAATGAAACTTATTCTTTAAGGTATATGATTACCATTACCTCTGCTAGGGTCATTATCTTAAATTCTTAAGTAAAATAACATACAGGTTGATAATTGGCGCCTTTAATTCCCGGCGATATTATATTTTACGCTAAAATTTATCCTATGATAATAGCTCTTGAAAAGTTGGCTTCAACATCAAGAAGAAAATAAGCTTAGCAAAAGAGTAGGAAGGGAATTTTTTTCTCAATTATTCAACTACAATGCTGCTAGGTAGCAGTTAACGTATAAATGTATTCTCTTTAATTTTTCAGCTACCTGAATTTTATGTTAACCCCCCCCGTATATTTTGGTAGCAGCTCTTGTAGCACTGATGTTTGGAAAATTGTCCAATACATACCTTGGTAGAAGAAGAAAGAATCATAAATGTGCAATAGTAATTAAATTCAAAAACAATTCCATCTTAGAAAATTGTTGGGTTTATAAGGATGGTTAAACTGAAATAACACTGTTGCAAGATTTTTTATTTGTTAATACAGCATCAATGTCTAACAATTATGGATCAGATGGACTGAAGATATATACTTCATAGCGAGAATACATCCATTTGAACCCCTTAAATTTTTAGTTGAAAAAGATTTATGTGCTAAATTTCATGAAGAAATATTTAACAGTATTAAGTACGGGTGAATAAATATGATTAACCAAGGGAATATAACGCCATTATTCTCGCATGTAGCTGATATAGCTCAATGACAAGACAAAAGAAAGACTTAAGAGATTAGAAAAAATGAATGAAGTAAACAATGTTATCACTTCTTAAGTAGGACAACATTTGAAAATTGAGGTGCTAAAGGTAAAAAATAATATACTGCCGAGTACAACACCACTCAGTTTGAAAGGTGAAGGCTTAGAAACCGTGTTTTAGAGTTATGTATTCTAGAAAAGGAAAGTATCACTTTGACCTACAGTGCCCCATTTACCTCTATTCCAAATATCTATTCAGAAACACGATAATTTTTTCCCTCAGAGATTTGAATTGGGCATTCATAATTTGTTTCAAAACACTAAAAAATTGGAGAACATCTACTTTACAAGCGCGCATTAAGATCATATAGATTGGTGATTGTGGTGTTAACAATACACCAATCTAGTATAATCATCTTCAACAGATAGCGATTGAACACAATAAAATTAATAATTTAAAAGTGCCAAGCATAATCAAAACACGGTTACATAAAACCAATAAAATGTTCAAGTAGGCTCTAGAAGAAAGCTGTAGGGATGTATTTATGTTGCAAGAGTTGCCTGCAGTGGTAAAATTATGAGTGATGATTCCGTATAGGTTGAGACAGCTTCAGAAATTCTGCTTGCAAGTCCCCCATCCAAAAGAAAAATTAAGTTTTGCGAAGTCAATTAAGTTTTTGAATCATTTTATTCAGTATGTCTTTCTGAGACGATAATTCAAGAAATCTTTTCAACTTAGAAACCCGACGTTTGAATGCTGTGAGTTTTCAACAACATATATATATATATCCAGTAAACCTTGAAAACATTTTTATGTGCTGATAATGTATTCATAGGTTGAAAGTACTGCAATTGGATTGCTATAAGTTTAAGATCATATAAGCAACCTATTATGTCTTGAGCTGGAAGAGTGTTCGTTAATGCGAGAACTGTTGCTCAACTGTAATTGTTGTTATTATAGTGGCGGCCGTTTTCTATATTGTTTGTAATTACCAATATATTTACTGTCACCACAAATATCTTGCTGAGAATATTTAGAAATAATATTATGAGGATAGTACTGTATAGAAAACTTGTAACATCATGGCACTAGGCTCAAACTACACGGTTCCAATATAAAATATATTGTCGAATTTCAATATGTTCATAAGTACGGAATTCATTTTGTAGTGTTTCCCGATTTTTTATACTTTTAACGATAATAAGATTTATTTTTTCCTCTGTAAGAAAAACTAGAAGCAATATGGGGTATTTTACTTTATTTCCAAGGTAACAACTATTACGATCACCGTACAGATAATGCTTTTTTTTCATTATTTTTGAGAAATATAGCAATTATTATTAATACTTGATTCCAAAAAAGTAACAAAGACCTACATAGTTGAAGTAATTAAGGTGTGTGTTCATAGGAAAAATAATAAAAATAACAAATTTGAACTTTTCTTTGTTTAAGGCTTACGCGCTGCATAAAATAATATTAATTAACACGGTTAATATATGCTCCGATAATTTTTTTGACTATCTTGGCAAGTAAACAGAGCCCTATAGAAATATGCATTTTGGATGGATTTTATTGCGCAATGCCTGGAAAAAGCCTCATTGAAAGTTTTTTAATGGCCAGTTTCCCTTAAAGTATATCTTATTGATAATTGACATCTCACAGGAAAAAAGTTCCACATGTCTTAAGAATCTCAATGGATGACTTGATGATCTATCTACAAGTGTAGGTTATACACAATATTTTTAATATCTTTTCTCTAAAAGATCCTCGGTATTTTGAATTTTGTGTTATACAAAATACCAAGTGGTTGAACCACTCGATGAAGCATATGAAGAGTTCCCACTGCAGCTTGAAAACCTATAGCAAAACATTTAGAGTTAATCATGGCCTCAGTTATGGGTATTTTGCACTCTATTTGAAATCTCTGTTGTATTTGTCGTGAATAGATTATTTCGAATTACCAGTTTATTACCAAATCAGAGAGTTTCAGAATAGATACACCGCCATAGAAGCATACTTTTTAGGTAAGAGTACGCCATTGATTCTACTTAGGTTAATATCTTCTAACAATAAATGCCTAAGAATAAACTTTTTCATGAATCTATATTCACCTCATATCTCTAAGGAGGTTTAAATGTCCATATTGCGTTCATTTTATTTAAATATTGGTATAACTGGTTAAAATTCAACGAAAGTGATATGATTTTTCTTAATGAAACTATCCCTTCTACTATTTTTAGCTCAAGAAATGGTTTTCGTTTTCTCTAGAAGTTCACCCTTTTGTGGTTTACATTTTGAGCATACTAACAAATGAGTTATTGACTGTCGACCGATAGCAGTGTTTGATTTCAGTCCATGTTTAGACACTTCCATTTTAAAACTCAAGGCAAGAACCTTGAAGTGATGTTTTCTGCTGAAAACCAATGACTACCGTAATATACCAAAACGAGGTTTGGTTGAAATCCTTTTAGATACATTTTATATTTTTGCAACAATTAAATTAAAAAATCTTATTAAAAGATATGGTTGTTTGTCAACAATTAAGTCGATAGCCAAAACCCAGGAAAACTATGTACAGTTGACCCAAATATTTGCAATTACAATCTTAATAGTACATAGAACTTCAACTTCATCACGGGTTCTTAGTTGAAAGGTTCTAATGTTCCAATAATAATAGTGCAGCCTAATAAAGGGTTACACACGGGTTTCTTAAATGGTATCATAATCATACTGTTATAAGCAAGTATGATAGTCTTTACAAATATAAGAAATCGCAGCTAATGAAACCATCCACCAACTTAGTTTAACTAAGATACTTTTCTTGATTTTTTCCGGAGGAATATCATACTCAAGAATATCTATTTCACTTAGAGTTGTATACGATATCAGTGTTGTCCTATTACTAACCTTATGACCAATCCTATCCTAGTACTATCTATGCTCTTACCCTCAAAATAGTTTCTTGCGATACCTCGTTTACAATGTATTATTGTCAATAAATATCGGGTTCAAACGTGCAACAGGAAAATTTCAAGTTAAGAGAACTTGTCCATTAGACGTTCTTGTGTCTTTTATTACCACTCTCATTTAATAAAAACTTCATTGATCGATTTTAAAAATTATTACGTGTTAATAATAGTATCTCATAGAATAAAAATCAGCGAAAATATATTATTTTTAATCCGGAATTATCAAGTTTTCGACTCTTAAGTAAACACGCAAAATTGTGAACATGCATTCTACCTTCTTATTTGAAATTCTTGGCGCAACCTCGCAGAAAATGCTTTTACTTTAAAAACATTAAGCTTAGTATTAAGTTGATTTATTATTTTAGTTATGATGTTTCGCTTCAGTAAATGTAGAGCTCAGAGTTGCCAAATTTAGCCATCTTCGCTCAAATACCTGACTAGCCTTCTTGAGGGAAAGGAAACCATTCTGTAGCACTTGAAATCTTTAGTAGAAAGGTATATTTTAAACAATCTTTCATTTTCTAGATTCATCTTTTTAACTTCTTTATGAAATTATACGACATGCTGCCAAAGGTTTTGGTTTAAATTAAACTGCTATACTTTATTGTCGTGGTGTTCCCGCTGTATTAAATTAAGACAATTATGTTACTGATAGAAGCTAATTCAATATATAAATATTGATATATTTAGATTAGGTTCAATTAGATTAAACAACACGATTGAATACTATTCAAAGAAGATAGTACTTTGTTCACAGAAAATATTTTATGAAAATTTAGTAGCAGAAAATTTATTACTTAACAGACACAACAGGTACTAATTTTTAGAAACCAAGATGTAACTAAGTTACCCTCAATACCTTGACATATTGATTTTGTTGAAGATTTCCCGATAAAGAGCATTAAATGAGCCACTCACTTATAAATTATTTGGATCTTAATTTGAAAGGTTTCTCAAATAGTACCTCCTGGAAACTGGAGATTTGTCCTTACTCTAGAAGGTTTCAAGCCAGCGGATGAAAATATATTATGAACAGGATCTCAATTGTGAAAACTGAATGATGAAATATATATTGTATATATTTATATTCAATGTAGTGCTCTTACAATCAAATTATAGATGAGGTCTTAATCGCCCAAAATCGTTATCTTAACTTCTGGTCATATGAGAATTTTCGCACACCAGGTGTGTCTAATTAAGCCATACTCAAATATTCAACAAAGAATTTATATACAAGAAGTTGTTTTCCAAAAAAGGGAGTTTGAATATGACTTCTATTGGATTCCTTAGTAAGTTACTTGAACCTGACCACGGAGATGCCATGAAATTATCCAACTTCAGAGAAACAGCAGAGGAAGAGTGGTTGATGAAATATGGTTCTCTCAACTATGAAGACATTCTCGGTACAGAGCTCGAACACATTATGAACGATGAGAGAGATCGTTTCATGAATCTGAATGTTAAGGAACTGCTAGAAACAGCTCCAGCTGATTGTTCAAAGATTGAGGAAGAAAAAGAATTTGAAAAACCAAGAAAAGAATTCAAACCTATGTCTTTGGTGATCAAGCTAAATGAAGAAATCTCAGTAGTTGAGATTAAGGAAAAACCAAAGAATTTCAAGAAGAAGAAGTTTTTCGAAGATTGTTGGCTAATAGAAAGAGACGAACTACCAAGGACCAGGTTGGAGAGAAAGAGGGAAGATGGTACTCTTGAACCACCAGCAAAGAGACTGAAGGTTGGGTCTTAGAATATATTCCAGTAGAGATTAGGTTAGCGTCAAATTAAGATATTTAAGAACCAATCAAAACATATAAGAGCATTTAGCATGAAACAACCTTGCCAAAATATTTATGAAATCCAACTCCATAGCAAATGTTTCTAATACCAGGAGTTAGAACTCTATAAACTCCATATATTGCTCTTCCAAATCTTTTTCCTTAAATTTCTCAAGCTCGTGCTGTATCAAAGCCTTTCATAAAGCTCTTTCTTCATCAAGAAACATGGTCAATTTGATAGAAAACTATTAGTAAAACGCACGAGAGTTGGAGCAGCTTACAAACTTTGAAAGCTGTTGTCTTGGATGCAAAATGGGAAACACAATGGGGTCTCAAACTTAAACCTTAATCCTATCCATTGCCAATGAGAACATAAAATACTCTAAAGGAAACATGTTTGGTCATAGATCACCCACCAACATTTCTTCCTTATCTTGGAGTTTCTAGTATGCTTGTCTCTAAACTAAACAGTGTTTCTATTAGTACATGAGTTATGTATCAATGTTAAAATTTACTGACTCTAGATAGGAGTTCAGCTTCAAGGGCAATTCTTCTAAGCAAAGTATTTCAATATGAAACTTAGAGCACTAGAACTAGCACTAACACTTTTCAACCATATTCGACAGAGAAGGCTCCTCTTTTCTCTAGTCCAGTTCTTCAGAATATCCTGGCTTGTACTATCGACGCAATGAAATACTGACTCCACCAAATTACCCTTTTGTTTTACTGAAAGTATGTACCTTCTACCCACCGACTTTTCTTTGACAATCTCAAACACTTTGTTTGACGACCTCCTTTCCTTTTCTATCGGGACATTTATTTCCCTTGATCGGAAAAAAGACACTTTGGTGCTTTTCTTGCTCAGGAAGCGGTATCTCTTTCTTGAAAACAAGTATAATACAAGGCCTCTAAAACTAGCCAAACTGACCCCGAATAATATCAAGACCACGAAGAAGAATATTTTGTTATGTAGTACTGGTGTAATTGCAATGAACAGTCCCATGATTCCATTCTGCGTGAGCAAGAACCCCATTCCGTTTGAGTATACTTGCATCTTATTTCTTATCGTGGTATACTGGTGTTTCATCTCATCAGGGCAAACAGAAGAAGCATTGAGGTCGTCTATTGAAAACACTATAGTTGCTGCACCATGTCAAAGAATGATAGCCTGAAGTAGTAAAGGAACTGAAAGCGCCCCTAGGAATACACGAAAGAAACCCACTGGTGACTCAAGAATACCTAAACCAAGTAAAATCCATATTAAGAAATGGACCAGAAGGTTCTACCCAATAAAGATAAATATGTGCAAGTGTTTTTATTGTGTGGTAAGTTTAAGGATTAGATGCTATTAAAATTTACCGAAAAAAGCATTCTGCCTTTTGTTTGTGATTTTCCTATGGTAAATTACGAATATAAAAGATACAAGTACAGGAGTCGAATTGATCAGCGCTAGGCTAGCACTAGGGATAGTAGAACCTGGATGAAGGTGAGACGAGTTCTAAAACTACAAACTATATTCTTTTTTCTGAATAGTCAGGGCAAACATCAAGAATCTTGGTTTTATGTATTTCCATTGCTTTATACCTAAATTTTAGAAAAAAAAATATTTCTATTTACCAGAAGATATTTTCATGTGTCTTCGTTTCTGATTAACTTAGGGTTGTTCTATAACTTATCCTTCCACTTTGACTCAATGAAGGACTTGGACTACAGTAATTCTCAATATTCTTAGACTTTAGAATACGATTTGAAAAAGAAATAGCTTCTAGCTTTTTCCAAAGAACTCAGTGGTATTTAAAAAACCTAAAATAAAAATTTAGTATTTATAGGTAAGCTCAGAGGAAAACTCAATTGAATAATATTTGGTTAAAACAGCAAGAAACCAACATTTCTATTATCGTAAAATTTCTGACGCCATTTTAGCGGGGGTCAAGAAAAAATATATATATTTTTCTAGTTGAAAAGCTTGTTTTACGATAGAGAGATAGCAGTGATGTGTTTTGAGTAGGTCAAAAACTAAAATGAATAAAGAATCTGGAAATCATGCATATTCTTAACATGATAAGATATCCTATCAATAGTGAACTAGAGTAGCAAAAGAACTTCAGGATAAGAATAGATATAGCAAAATTACGTTATACGTTACCATAGAAAAAAAATCATGGAAATCGATGTCGTTCTACGAAAGGAACTGTTGGGTTCAATAGACATTATAGTACAGATTGTTTTCTTTACCCCACATGCCAAAACCCTGTCATTGTAGATGAAAATATGACAGTTTAAACGAGAATAAAAGAAGCATATATTAAAACAAAAAATAAAGAAACAGATTTCTCTCTCAAACTTTGAATACTGTCAGCAGCAATAAACTTAAAGTTTATTCTAACTAAGGTTGGAAAGGAACAGGAGTTTCAAGAAGTATTACCATAGAAACAGAAGAATTTAGTTTGGACCATGGCATAGGATATTTTCAATATAAATCTTAAACAAAAAATCTATGTATAATTTACTAGAGTACAATTATCTTCAAGTAATACCTCAAGCAAAGTCAAGGAATCTGGTAAGAGTAAACTGTATTCTTTGCTTCTAAAGGTCAATGTTATACAACAGCGGTTCCTCTTTTGAAACTGAGAGCTTTTTTCCATAAAGTACTTTTTTCCGCACAGGGTCAAAATTATATTGGTCTATTCCTCCCAATACCCGAACGTCGCCGATTTGGCTCTTTCGGGATCCATGTAACACTCCTTCTATGTGAAGTGGTGGTAGTGGCGATTGTTTCAGACTTCGAGGAAATTGGTATAAACCAAGCGCATTTTCTACATATATTTTCATTTTTCTCTTGTGCTTAGAATTTAGTTTATTTGCAGACAGTTGTTCGCACCTATTTTCTTTATTTTCGTCCATAACTGTTTTCATAATATATACACACAGTAACACAATCTTGTGATACATTGAAATTTTGCTGAACTTTTCCCCAAAATGTCATTCTACTGCAACATTCCAAAAAGAAAGACGCAAACTCAAGTTTGTGAAGTCCTGAATAATCAAATGAGCTACGATAGCGCTTCTGTAGGCAATGAAAGCGAAAACGGTTCAATGACATTTGAAGAAGCTTTGCATGGCCATAGACCATCAAATGAACAAGGCGAAATAAATGAAACAGAAGCTACTACTGAGGAATCAGAAACTGAGTTCACAAATGATGAAGAGTCAGGATATGATTCGGAGTACGACACTGATTCATCAGAGGAAGGAGGAATGTTTAATATATTCTCTAAAATTAAAAATTTTTGCTCAACACCGAAAGCGGGATCTGAGGCGGATTCGGGTTACGACTCTGATCAGGAAGTTGAAGGATCTCTTCCAAGCGAAGTTGAAAATCCATCTAAAACAGCAAGGCAACAAGCTGAGAAGCCTCCTGTTGTGAAGACTAGAATTGTTTATGTACCTAGAGATAAGCATGTTGCCCCTTCGCCTGTGAATCAGGCACAGAAACCTCCTGGGATTCCTCATATTTCTAGAGAAGCCGAAATTATAAAGCAAAGAAACAGATATATAATGCTTCAAGAACGGAAGCTTCAAAATTTAAAAAGAGAATTTGCCTCTCAAAAGAAACAATCCATGGTTTATGATTCTCAGCGGATAAACAGTTTGAAAGCGAAAGAACAGAATCTAAAGGCAGAAGCCGCAAGGCAACGTCAAAAGATAAATCTTGAGTTTGCAACTAAAAAAAAGGAATTAGATACCTTGAGACAGAGATATGAGTTTAATCTACTTAAGCAAAAGAAAGAGCTACAGCAAAGTTTTAAGAAGCACGAAGCAAAGTTGGCTGCTATCCATGAAAAACTAAAGCAGGAAAAGGAAAGAGCTGATGAAGACCACAGAATAAAAGAAGAAGAAATTACAAAGGCCAAGGAAAAGATAAAGTATCTGGAAAGTAAAAAGAGGAGTTTTGATTTGGAAGAAGATGAGTTAAAGTCAGCAAAGAACTCGGTTAAAGAAGACAGGGCAAATTTGGAATACGAAAGGACTGTAAAAGCTCTGCAAAAGAAGGTAAAAAAAATTAAGAAACAGCAAAATGAAAGTATTTCAAAGATGAAGGAGAAGACTGAAGGTGAAATCAGCAGGTTAAAACAGGAAAAACAAAAGTTTGAGGAGTTGATTACAAAGATTGATGATAACGAGGCTATTAGAAAGAGAGAAGTTGATCTGCTGCACCAGGACAAAGTTGAGTTGCTGAAAATTAATGCAGAGAAGGAGGAGCACTTAGTTCAGCTTCATCAATCCTCAATTTCTTCAATGCAGATGGAGTTGAAACAGTCACAAGCAATGAGTAGAACTCGGGAAATTGAGCTTGAGGCCAGGATTGCGAAACTACAGGAGGAGAATGTGAAACTGAGAAAAACCTATAGGAATTCTCTTAAAGAATTTGATGTACGTGGAACTAGAAAAAAACAAAGTAGTTACTCAAAATCCAAGGGTTCATATCTCTCACTTCATTTGAAAAGTGATGATGCTAGTTCTCTTTCTGAGGATGCTAAGGCTTTTCGTGAGAGAGAAAAGAGCCTAGGTCGTTTTAAAGAGAAACGAAAAAGAGCGAAGAAGAAGCTGGAACGCGCCCTTTCCAAGGGTTATTCAAGCTATGACTCGTATGAAGGTCATTCTCAGGCAAGTAATTCAGAAGATGAGGCAGCTTCTAATGTTTCACAACACCCTGCTCGAATACCTGTTAGAAGCCACAGCGTTCAGAAAATTTCTCCATACAGAGAAGCAGGAGTAAATCCTAGTATTCCTGCGAATGTACCCTCTGTGGCTGCAGAGAGTCAAACTTCTGTTGAGCTCAGAAAAATGCGTGATGAGAATGAAAGGCTAGCACAGGGAAATGTCCGAATCGAAGTAGAAACTGAAAATCTTGCCAACTCTCAAGAGCAACTTTTATCATCTCGCGAAACACAATTTGAGACTGAGAAAGTTTTAGCGAAGTCCATTCTTGTTTCCCAAAAAGGTGCAGTGCAGACTCTAGAGAGCGAAGTTTCTGAAAAGCAAATTCTAATTGAAAGGGAGATTTTGGCGAAGGAGCGTGAAGCCCTGGAGAGGGAAAGGAAGAACCTACGACTTGCTGAAATGAAGAATGAGCTTGAAAGAAAAGTGCTTCAGAAGAAAGATATAGAAGCTCATCAAACTCAATTACAACGAGAGTTTGAAGCGAGGCTCAACGCTCAGAAGCAGGAGCAGGAGAGGTTTCGAATGCAACAGCAAGACGAGGAGAGTTTCATTATGAGAAAGAGTTTAAAGCTACTTGAGTTGAGACAAAAGGAAACCGAACTACTGCGAAAAACTCGAGAGCGACTGGTGTATGAAGAGATGGAACAACTGAGAAGGGAAAAGGAGCTTAAGTCTCAAAGTTTCAATTTGGGTGTCGCCAGATCTAGCAGTATGGCCCCTCGGAACAGAGAGAGACTAGGCTCTCAATATTCTCAGCATAGTTATAATACGTATGGATCTTTTCAACACCGTAATGCTGAAAGCCCTTTGAAGAGTAATGTTGGAAGAAACTTTCTCGAGCACATTGAAGGTGAAACCAGTAGAATTATGAGACAGTTTGAGGAGGAAAGATCACTAGTAGATGAAAATTGGAGGATCGAAAAAAGAATGTTGCAACAGGAGAGAGAAGCTCTGGAACAACTTAAGATCCAAAGACTGAACAACCTGTTAATACCTACCGAAACACCAGAGCCTCAGCTTGATGTCAACATGCTCTCATTGCTTCAGGAGTACAATATTGAAAAAGCTGGAAAGAAGTTTCTGAAACAAGGGGCAACAACACTAAGACAGGCTCTCAGTTTATCCGACCCCCAATTTAGAAAAATTGGGTTCAGGAACTCTGAGCAAATTGCAAGTTTCAAATCGGTCTTGCTAAAGAAGATCCAAAGCGTGGAATCTGGCTCACCTGCAGGAATACGATCACACGCCGGGGCCACTACTGCCAACACCCATTTAGATTCCAGTTTGGTAGAGGTTCTAGAGGCAACTAATCTAGCTGGTCTGAAACACGCGTTTACTGAACATGGGGTTACAACTCTGCAAAACGCTCTTGTACTGTCAGATAACGGTTATAAGGCCCTTGGTTTGAGTAATGCTGAACAAATCAAGGGCCTTAGGGAAGTCCTTATAGGAAGAATAGCAAATAGCGCACAGGCACCAAGCACTGAGATCCCTATCGTTCATGAGACTCAAGCTATTAAACGTGAGGAGACAGATTCGGATATTGCAGCTTCCAGTGAATCGGAGGCGGAATCTGAAAGCCAAGAGCAAGTTGCACAAGCACCCGATAATGTGTCTAATGGGAGGGAGATGACTGAAGAACTCCTTTTGGCACTTCAAGCTCGTGGTGTAGACACCATTAAAAGCAGGTTTGAGTCTAAGGGAGTGTATACCCTTGAAGACGCGCTAAATCTACCAGCAGATGGATATTTTGAAATTGGCTTCAAAACAGAAGAGCAGGTTACCAAATTCAAGAACGATTTGTCATCCATGCGAAATGACAATGAAGATGCTGGCGATCAGGGTGATGCAAGCGACGAAGAAAAGGATGAAAGTTCGTTGTTAGTAGAACTCAGGAAGCACAGTTTAGAAGCTTTTTACGAACTTTTTGCAAACGAAGGCATCATAGATCTGCAAGAGGCGAAGCAACTTACGGAAGATGACTTGGAGCGCCTTGGGTTGAAAAATGTTTCCGAGAGGAAACGAGTGTTGGAAATTTTAAAAGGCGAAGCTCCTGTTGAAGAAGCTCTGTTTGAAGACCTACCGGTGACTCGTCCTTTTAGTGAACCATTCTTGGAAATACTTGAGGGAGCAGGACTAAATAGTTTGAAGGAAGATTTCAAGAAGAAAAACGTGTTTACCTGCAAGGAAGCACTGGAACTAACAGATCAAGATTTCATCTCCTTTGGCTTTAAAAGACAAGAACAAGTTGATAAAGTCCGTAAATATTTTCAAAATGGTGCAGACGAAGAGGCTGAAGATGAACATCAGGATGAAGTTGACCAAAATGAAGATTTGCTTACAGAAAAAACATCTGCTACGCTTGATACTGACTTACTAGACATATTGGAACAGGCGGGCCTGAGTTCTACTGTTGACAAGTTCATAGCTCTTGGAGCTACTACGTTGCAAGAAGCAATTGATTTACCTAATGAGAGTTATTTTGAAATAGGCATGAAGCGCGATGCTGATGTCGAGAAGCTGAAGCACTATTTTAAGAGAGCGCTCGAGACACCGGAAGACCCGGATGGGGAAGAAGATTCGTTGAATGATGAAGAAGAAGAAGAAAACGAGCTGTTTGCACTTTTGAAAAGCAATGGTTTAGAGCAATATATTGATTTTTTTGCAGACGAAGGAATATTGGATCTGTCTGAGGCAAAGCAATTTTCAGAAGATGACATTGAGCGTCTTGGGGTTCGAAGTGTTGCGGATAGAAAAAAGCTGAAGGCCCTTTTGAACGGAGAAGACATCCCAGAAGAAGAATCAGAACAAGAGTTTGATAACGAAGCCGATTTTGAGGCTGAAAACGAAGAAGCTGAGGCTCCACTTTCAGATAGTGAAGGTGAAGAAAGAAAGAAAAAGAAAAAGCGGAAAAAGAAAAAGAAGAAGAAAACAAGGGAGCTTGAAGAAGAAGACGATGCAGCTGAGGCTGCACTTGACGAGGTCTTACACTCTGACGCGGATGCCTCTCTGCCAGCATCTTCTGATTCTGAGGAAATTGAGGTTGATCAGGACTTATACGATATTTTAGAAGAGTATGGTATCCAGGACATTGCACCGGAGTTTGTGAAACAAGGTGCGAAGAGTATACGAGAAGCAGCTGCTCTTAGCAATAAAAAATTTGGTCTTATTGGTTTCAAACACGAGGAGCAGATCGACGGATTTAGAAATATTCTGAAAGCAGCCTTGAAAGGTAATACTTCCGACTTTTCTGGCTCCGAGGCTGAAAATATAGAAGAAGGAACAACTAAAAAAAGACACAAGAAGAAAAAAAAGCGCAAAAAAAGAAGAAAAACTTCAGGACCTGATAAGAATGAAACATCCGAGGGCGGTGACATAGCAGCACGAGTTGCCACACCTGAAGCAGAGCTCGAGGATGACAACTCTAATCAGGATACAAGCGAAGTTAAGAAGAAGAAGCGTAAAAAGAGAAAGAAGAAAAGGAAACAAACTGTAGTTGCCTCTGACTCAGAGCAGAACGTTGCTGAAGGAGAGGTAGTACCAGAAGAAGTTGAGAATTCTGATGTTTCTGAATTTCCCGAAAATGATGGAGAAGAATCTGAAGGCACAGAAGTCTCCAATGAAGAAGAGACCATTGCTCAAAGGAAGGCGCGTAGAAAGTTAGAACGAAAACAAAGAAGAGCAGAGCGTAAGAAGGCGCGAGCACAGAACCCTGCCCCAGAGAGTGATTCAGATACTACATTCCCTGAACCTACTGAAGCTGCAGTTGTAAATAATGCGCATGTAGTTGAAAGTGATACAGATGACTCTATGCAACCACAAACACAAGAGGAAGTTGAGAAAAAAAAGAAAAAGAAACGTAGAAGGAAAAGAAAGAAGAAAAAGAAGAAGGCCGCTGCTGATTCAGATGATGATAAGTCAGATGCCTCTGGTGGAAATAATTCAGATGATAGCGATACAGGTGCTGGTGGTGGTGCTGCTGCTGCAGAATCTGATACCGATACTGAACCGCAGCAAAGGAAAAAGAAAAAACACAGGAAGAAGAAACGAAAATCTAAATCCCATTCGAAGCAGCCAGAAACAGCACAATCTGATAGTGAGCCCAGTGTGATATATACTCAAAACGCAATGAGCAAAAACGTTTCGAGTCAAGGTGAAAAGCATAACTTTTCAAGAGAGGTCTACCCTCAACATTCACGTTCAAGTGATTCGGACCAAGGGGACGATATTAATTCAGAACAGTTCTATCGTAGCTCCGCATCAGATAACATGAGCCAACAAAGCATGGAGGAAAAGGTTCCTGAGGAGGTCGATGTTCCGGATCACAGTGATACAGACCGATCAAAACTTAGTCATTATCATTCTAACATTTCTTTTGGGTCTTCTGGAGAGAGCGCAAAATCTAAATCAAGTATTGTTAGTATCTTAGCTGCACAGGCACATCCAGAAGGAATAAATCCAATAACGCAGATATACACTTTTAGAACTGAGGAACCAGTTGTTATACCAAGTATGCAATGGGAAGAGGATTCAGATGGAATAGATACTTTCTATGTGGATGGAAACTTCGGTAGAAAACCAGAAGTAGAACCTGAAGCAAAGAAAGTGAAGACAACAACCTACACTGCTTATGATGCAGTTAAGGATGGAAAGGTTGATAAACTGAAACAGTTTATGAAAGAAAGTCGATTTGATATCAACAAGCGAAATGAAATGCACAAAGACGATTTTGAGGATTCTTGGATAGGAAACTTGTTTTCCACGGCATCTGGTTTAACAACAAACTTGACCCTTCTCTATATTGCTGTTATGTTTGAACGCTTGGACATCATTAAACTTCTTCTTGAAAACGGTGCAAGAGATGAAAATTGTGAGTGTGTGAATATAGCTAAATCTGAAGAAATTGTTTCATTATTGGAACAATATGGCTTTACAAAGTATGGGGACTTAAATACAATGTCTGCAGCAGATAGAGCTAAGATTGAGCAGATAAAGCAAAAGAAGAAAGAATTAAGTCGTACTCATGATGCTGCTGAGGATAACTCCTCAAAGACTGACAGCGCCTCTATCGCTTCTGGAAAGGTAAAAAAATCTGGAACTTCTTTTTTTAAATCTGTGAAAAACATGTTCAGTGGCAAAATGGCCAAGTAAAATAGTTTAATGGTCAATAGTTTATGTTTTTCTCAGTTGCTTAAAAGTGTGCAATCATTGGTGCTTTTACTTCATCAGCTTTTTCTTTTCCAAGTAGAAGCTCTATTAGTTTAATAGAGAATTCTAGAGTTGTACCAGGACCTTGACTAGTTACTATGTTCCCTGATACAACGACTCTCTCATTCGAATACTTTGATCTGGTCAGCTTTTTTTCAAATGAAGGGTGACATGTTACTATCGTCCCCTCCGGTAGCAAGGAGAGTCCATCGAACACAACACAGGGAGATGCACATATTGCTGCCAAGTATTTCCCTTCTGATTTCTCCAGTTGCTTCTTCATCAGTGCTTGCAACTCTTGATTCTCCTTCAAATTAGTTGCTCCAGGAATACCACCTAAATAAATATAAACAAAACACATCTACCAGGAAGCGCTATCAAATCAAAATCCTTATCCATGATTTGCTTAATATTGACGTCTCCGACAACCTTTAAACCTCTCGCAAGAACAACTGTTTCAGAATCTCCAACAACTCCAACGGTTACATCTAGACCAGCTCTTCTAAATGATATTATCACTTAACGGATAGTACCTAAGGGTGTCTATTATGGTTGTTGATTCAATATCTTCAGAGCCTAAGGGTAAGAAGACAGTAAAAGTGAACCATTAGCAATAGGAATTAATACTTTTTTACTCATTTTCAATCAGAGAAAGATATTAAAGAAAAGAAAGAGATTTGATAGTGTTATAGTATAAAAGAGAAAATGAAACGACTCCTTCCTATAAGGCCCACCAGTCAATACTAGAATATTGGTTACTACAATATTAGCTGCATGTTTTGGATATAAAAACTATAATAGTGAGTTACTGCAGATACATTTTGTTTGAATATAATAAATAACAAAGCCAAGCCATAAGAAACCCATTCAGCAGCTGCAACAAACTGGTGTTTTATTTCTTCAGACCTCGGAGAAATCTTTGTGGCCAAGGGAATGAGCTGGATTGGTTTTATTGATGACTTAATTTAATTTTGTAGCTATGTTTTTTCTTTTGCTAATTGTAGAAACTTCGCAAACTGTTTTGATTGAATAATTATATTTATTTTGCAGTATTATTTAGTTGATTATGATGGCATTAGGCTCAAACAAGGAGAAAATAAGGTTTTTTTTTCTCATAGTAAAGCCTTCAGGGGATTGACCATATAACCAAGATTGGCCCATCCCTGGAACACTCCTGCACAATATGGACCATGTGTTAAAGTTTTTTTCTGTGTTGCTAAAATAATATAAATAGATCACTAGAGTCAGAACCATGTGGTTTGAGTTAGTGTCGATAAGTACTTGACTATCAAAATAAAATCATAATACCATGATATGAAGCAAAATATGTTGAAATAAGTTTGTTTTGGTTTGTAAATATAGAATAAAGAGCTGATTTTATAACCTCTAGTAAATGAAATATAAAGATAGAAATGTGTTGAGCGGGTGAGGTATAATTGAACCTTTGTTGAGAGCCAAGCGGATCTCTTGTGGGAAAAAAGGAGGTTTATGTAAAATTGATATTTGATTAAAGGAAGCTGTATTTATAAGAATTAAATATCATTGATAGTTGAGAAAGTAGTTGGTAATGTCATTTGGAATATAACAGAAGATAAAAAAAATGATGATGTGGTTTGGTGAAATATGGTTCGGACAATGATCAAACACAAACTGTAACTTGCTGAATATCGTTTTTGTAAGCTTTTAAGACTTTTCTTATTGATAGAAGAACTTAATAAGATTTTTCAACGACCGAGAAGAAAATGTATTTAATCAGATCAAGAAGTTTATTTGAGATCTGGACGTATTTAGAAAATGAAAGAGATATATTTCGGGTTTTCTTATAGTTTTTCTTTTTAAGTTTTTTTATCTTTCAAAACCAAGATTATTTGAAACCTCTCTAAATGACATATTTGTCCTAGCCTTTTTCTATAATGATTTTAGATAGTTGTGCTTTGCTATTTCACCAGGTGCCTATATAATTATAGTATATTGAATTTCTTTAGAAATTTTAATGGGATTGATCCTAACTCAAATATTAAGAATACTTTTCAATGGTGATTTTCTGAATTCTTTTTTATTTGTTACTACATGAGCCATCATTATTTTATTAACACATTCTCAATTTCAATACCATGGATTTCGGCTGTTTCAATAAAGTTACCGACATTCACACGACCCCTTTAGAAATTTTTTAAAATATCTTTACCGGTATTATAACTTTCATTTTGCAAATATTCTAGTATCAATAGTCTATAGTTTGATAGGTTAAAAAATAAAATATGATAAAACGTGTCTAAATTTAATAAATCCCGCAAGAATCATATTTTCGTAATTTGGATTGAATCACTTATGGTATAAATTGCTTCATAGAGCTGGTGAAACTAGATAAATTGAGAGCTAGTAAAAATTGTTTTATTATATCTTTGCGTTGTTCTATCCTTGGATATTAAAATTCTTGTTTCAATTGCTTTATTGCTTGGCAATAGACTCTCAATACCCAATTTATATGATTTGCTATTTGTGGGTCATATCAAGCAAGATTTTTTTCAACTAGACATTATTCAAAAGCTGGAAGTTTCTTAATTCAATAGATCTAATGAAATCTAATATAGTCGATTAGAACTTACGAAGCTGATTTCATAGTAGTAATTTGGAGAAAATTCATTTGATATTTTGGGCACAAGTACTAAATATTCATCATCTATGTATACCCTCTTAATATTAGTTATTTAACTTAACAACATGCTTGGAGAATTATTAAGAATATATTAGATAATTATGGCCTCTATATAGAACGCAATTTCAGAAAAAGTAAAAGAAAGAAGGAATATTATCAATTGATTTTGTCAAAAATCTATTCAAGAAATTTTGCGATGAACATTTTTTTAATACCGTTTTAAAGTTCAGTTTCTGTTTGGTTTTAACGGTAAATACTACATGTCCAAGGAAATTTGCAAGGGACAACATCATTCACCTGATACTGAGATTCAAAATAATAATGTTCAAACAAGCTGTTAGGTTTTATAATCTGACGAAGAGAGGAATTTATTGATGAGTCTTGAATTCATAATACTTAGCAACTATTGCAAAGAGAAATTATTTCAACGCGACTTTTATAAAGAAGTTAGATCTTAATTTTCTTGAGCGTGTATTGAATAAGGGAAATAGAAAATTTAGTTAAAATGGCGAAATTATCCCGCTAATTGGATTTGGATCTAAATTAAAATCTTAAGTTGGATCATGATTTTTTTTACTTTAAATTACCGCTCCTTATTGGTCTTTTTTGTACATTTAAAAGAAACTTAGTATAAAGTATCTCTTATGGTACAATGTTTTTCACATATATTCTACCCAAACACCAGAAAAAACAACATTAAGAAAAATAAAGTGGATATACATTCTGTCTGTTTTGAATATATATTCTCTTAAGAATTGTATTTAAAACTGATAAAGTTTCAAAGTATACCGTTTCTCTATTACTGTAATTTGCTCTAAATAAACAGAATGTGGTTTTGATAAACGGGGGTATTAGAGCATTTAGAATTATTCTAAATATTTTTAGCTTGAGTTTCTTTGGTACTAAATTTGCCTAAGAGAATTAGTACACTCTTCCTAGAGGTCTTTAGCAAGTTAGCTAGGACACTCTTATTCAGATCCTACCAAGGTATTACCGGCGAGTTTTAGTCCAAATTAAGAAATTTTTCATTTCTTAGATATTATGAAAATAGAAGAAAATTCATAGAAGAAGATCTTACATTTAACAAAAACGATAAAAAGACTGATTATAAGCACATCAAGGCATATATTCAAAATTCTTTCCTTGTAGTTTAAATCTCAGCTCAAAGATCAGTTGGGTATCAAAGTGTTGTAAGAGGAAATGGTCGGTCAGAACATCTTTTTCTTAAATCAAATTTTCAGGATATAATTAATCGAGATATTCTCCTTGAATGGAAGGAGGAATAGCAAAAGTTTTAAAAGGTGACAAAGCCAGTACTATATCAAGAATAAGAATATGTATGCGTAGAGAGATTGTCAACTGCACAGCTTCAACATGAAAACTACTGTGGAAAATTTTCAGAATCTTCAGCTAGACATGAAAAAGGAAGGGTACAAAGCAATTATATTGGATAATACTACCTCTATAACCCGACTAACAAAACTAACTTCCACCTGTGACATAATTGTTTCTTGGAACAAATCGTACAAACATATGCCCATCATTTTTTAACTGTTCGAGCCATATTCTTCTTGTATGTTTTTAATATTCCAGAGAGATAATTCAAAGAAGCCACCCTTCCTATATATCAATATGAGAGAGCCTTGGTTTCCTCCAAGAAATCATTAAAACAAAGTATAACAGATATCACTTCCTCTATCCTGGATAAAAGATATCCGTAATCTAAATTCCGTCGTTATATGAGCCATATGGAGATAAGCAAGGGAGTTTATAGTTCTGTTCATAAAGTGAAGAAGTTTGAAGCCTAGCCATGTCAATGCTCTACTACTCAAGGAACAGAATTGTCGGGAACGATCTTGAATTTCTCCTTAAAATCGCACCTAAAACTCACAACATGAGCATAAGAACCACAGAATGTTGAACCAGTTAGCAACTGATTAAAATAAACTGGAGGAGTATATAGAAAGAGGAGCAGACCATATAGTACAAATGCTACAGAAGAGAAAGTTCATAGAACATGAACGATTTTTGACAGTTTTCCACTACAAAGTAATAAAACACGTCTTTCCATCACATTCGTTTCCAACAAGTATATATTATGTCTATTGTTGACCTTTGTTTAAAATCCCAATCTTAGCCCCTCAATCACATTTCCTCAGAGCATGAGCCTAAACAAAAACTAAACCCCGGGTTCAAGTCATACATTCACCCCTTGAACATTCAACGTCGCTTGAAGATTAACTACATTTTAAATTTTGAGTTTCTCTGTCATCCAGAAAAGTAAAGTTTTTTTACCTACCTTCTCTTTTAACTAGATATGATTTGAAGAAAGCTAATTATTTTTTACCTATCTTCGGGGGAGTCTTTCTTTATCCCTTCTTTATAATCTTGTGTGGCGCTAGCTTACTGGCTTCTTACTGTGCATCTTCTTGAATTAACGATAAGACAATATGAGTTTTCATACGATGTAGATCTTCCTTTCCTATTATGGGTAATTAAGATGCGACCCTATGATCGCACTGGAAAAAATTTAACTTCTTATCAAACTAGGAACAGTCTCAAGATATCTAATGGTTACCAAAATTTCTCCTGTTTATCTAGTTATATGTAACAGAGCAACGTTATCCATTGTATAACCACCTTCATTGTTAAGTTAACATGTACTTAAATACCGGACTAAAGGTTAGTTGATAGATATTGCATGACTGGCCCCCATTTTAGAAACATTCCTATGTGCAAAAGTATCATCGAATTTAATTTCAAGGAATAGTAACAATCTTAATTAGGAAAACAGACCAAGAACAATTACAATCAGTAGTCTATCGATAGAAAACTGAATCTGTAAAATATTTATCGAGATGTCACTGCCTGTATAAAATAAATACTAAGCTACAATATTCTAGCATTTTATCCACTAAATATTAGAAAAAAATTAAAAGGAAGTGATAAATTTAATGCCAAGAAAATTGATGAATCAAGTATAAAATTAAGCTCAAACTAACCTAATAACGTATAATTTCTGTTACCGTAATAAAGCTCCTGGCAACTTTATAAAATATATACAAAGAAGCATAAGCTCAAAACTTGCGTCTTTTACTAAAATAATAGAAAGGATAAAGCTCTCAATATATATGATTTGCTCCAAGCATTGGGATTGTTGTCCGTGGTAGTCTAGTATAGGCCCTAGACTACCGTTAAGTAAATTTGTAATATAGATTTTTTGGTCGCGGTTGAATAAGGTTATGAGTTTTGAAATACACATTTGTACACACCTTGAGAGATCAATATAAGTAACAGAAGAATTGACCGTCCACTAAAACACCGCTAGTACTACGTCAGCTGGAAGAAGATTTATTATCGAGAAGACAATGCTTTATCATTTCATGAACCAAACACTTTCAACAATTTAGTATCGAAAGGATTTATGATACATTAACAGTATCATAAAAAAAAAGCAAATCTTGGACGATTTGGGCTTATGCACAGTAGAATTTGGAGAGCAGGTTTGAAAAGAAAAATACTGCTAATTAATAAATTAAATTTGTTTTGATACTTGCGAAATCAGGTGTTTTCTGTATTTTCATTATGAGGCTACAGGTATTCTCAATCAGTAGGCTGAGAGTATTTTTTTAGTTTTTGGTATCAATATATGGAAAACGATTTTGATCCATTTGTGTGTCAGCCTCAACCCGCTAAGGTTTGGTTTCGTGCAGGAAAATTAGATTTGGATTGAGGATGATCTATACATATCAGGGCCTTCGCTCAATCAGATCTATGTAATAATGTTCTGTGGTTGTACACAGGACTGTTTGTATAATAACGGATGAAAGTAAACAAGTAAAAAACATTCATGGGACGAGAAGTGTTTTCTGTCTCGATAGTCAAAAAACTATTGAAAGAAATATTCTACCAGTAGTCTATTGTTATTCACCTCGCCACGTCACTATTAATAATGCCCAAACCATGCGATAAGTGAAACGACTCTATGCTGAAATCTATTATCATCAAGTTGGCCGTTCAGAATTAAGAAGCATCTTGTTCATTATAGAAGAAAAAACATTTCAACAACTGCGCTTATTAATTTTAATTTTATTGATTGCAAGTAAACGAAAAAGGTTAAAGAAATATAGGGAATAAAATCACGGAACCTGAACATAATATGGACGCGTCAAAGAGAAATCTTGTTGGACGTGGGTCATATAGAGTAGAAGAAGTGGAGCAAGTGAAGCCTGAGGAATTTGACATGGAAGAACATTTTGTAGCGGCTGATGATACTGGAGCGGAAGCTTATCGTAATAGGCATAATCTTATATTTAAAATAAATCTCAATGAACGTCCTGGAATTGGTGCTTTGATAAATTCAATTTTGGCTAAGAGAAGCAGCGAGAGTGTTGTCTATCCTCAAGGTTCGTTTATAGAGTACAGAACAAGAAATATGGTGTGGAAACTTGGAATTGTATACAAGTATCTCTAAATTATTTTTTTTATTGGGTAGGGTTGTTCGAATCCCACCTAAGGACTGGGATTTTGAAAGAACAGAGTATGTTCCAGATGAAAAGTGTCAGATCTATTATGACGTTGGTGAAGAAGGAATGGCTTCTGAGGATCATATTCGGGCACCTAAAGATGGTCTTCAAGCTGTTTTCGGAAAAAGACCTTGGCTTTGGCAACAAATTACGCTTCTTCAACTTGAGAAAAGAATTAGGTTTGAAGAAAAATACGAACATGACTACAAGGAGATTAACTATCTTGCATTTGCTGAGCTGAGATTTCAGTATTGGCTTAAAAGTTTTGATAATAACGATTTTAAAATTTGGTATGATGAGCAACCAGCTACCGCCAGGTATCTCTTGAAACATCATATTATGACACCATTCAGATTATTGGAAGATGTTGCAAACAACGAGAAAGAATGGGATTTTGACGATGACAATATTTCAGTATATACCTATTTGAGTGTCCTTGGTTCTGGATTTTTTATAGCACTTCTAACTTTATGTATTCAGCTAGTTGCGCCTTTGCTGTTGGTTTATAACGTGAAAATAGCTTCTGATGACAGTCCAAACCTTAGATTCGAAGTTGACGCGACTACTGGAGAGACTCTAAATGGAGTTTTTCTACCTTCAACTATTGCAGAACTATTTTGTATAACAGATGGTGAAGATCCATTTCTTGGTAGGGCAGAGGGTAAAATACTAATTGCAGCTGTAGTCTTAATTTATCTAGGTACACTTGTTCCAGATACAATTATTGGATATATTAGAAATACAGAAAATTCTTATTCAACATACTCTAAGATGAACTCTATTAGGAATATTTTATGGGACAATAACGATGACACTGTGTTACAACAAATTGGTTTTAAACTTGACAGGGTTATGAATACTGGTTATTCCGCCTTGCTTTACACTTTTATGCTTTATATTTTATTAAATACATACATCGGGTTAGATCTTATTCTAACTGCTTTGGCTATATGGTTTATTAAAACTATTGATAAAAGAATAGCAAACTCTGGTTGGTTCGATGGAAGAAATAGATGGATTAGAGCTGGTGTAGTAGGAAATGTTCTGCGAGCTAACATTGAAACACACTGCCTTTTAGAAGGTTCAAGTATATGTAAGGCTTATGACATAGATAAAGATACATACAAAGATGTTATGGGGGATTTAAAGGGATTAAAAAATTTGTCATTGGCTAAAGAAGATGACGAGAATCCAAGATATATGACAAAAAAAGAACGCATATTTTCTATTATTCTTCAACAGGCTATTAAAAAGAGAAACAAAGCTGCACTACAAATATATAGAAAGAAAGAAGAATATTTTTCATACACTACGAAAATTTTGCATGTTTTGGGAATACGTCAAAAAGGGATATTTTTTGATCTAAAGCCATATAGAACTTGGTCTAGATGGATGAAGCTATTATATCTTCCGAGTGTTCCTACTCAAAAGGAGTTGGATTCAAAGAGAGAAAGTAAAGCAGTTGGTATGGTGCCAATGGAAGGTCCAGTACGTGAAGCTGTTGCTTCACAAACCTGGAAAAGATCTTATTAAGAGTCTTACCAATGCAACCAGATACGGAAACATACAACAGATACCTATTAAAGTTGTATTAGGAATATTTGAATGGTTCTTCAATGTACTGGTTTTGCTCTTTCCAGCTACGACTGTGGTAGCACTCTTCTTCTTGCCGTACTGTTATTAAAAGGTAAGTTTATTTAAGAGTATGGTCTGTTGTAGATGTTTAATATCTCACCAGTTTAAGTATACTCCTGGTATAGTTTTACAGCTTTTTTTATTATATAATCTGGAATTTTTGTTGTGTATATATATTTAAAGGCTGAGTAAAAGTTATTTAAAAGTTGAGTAAAGGTTGATTAAAGGTTGAGTAAAAGTTGAGGAAAGTCAAGGACAACAAAGGCGGAGTTAAAAGAGGTGTTTCTAAGGAAGCTAGTTTGGAAGGGTAACATTTTCTCCTTAAGTAGGAAGCTAGTTGGAAGGGTTAAAAGAAAAAGAAAATAAAAACAAAAACAAAAAGAAAATAAAATAAAAAGAAGAAAAGAAATAAAAGGAAAATAAAGAATCTGATTTGGATCTGGATAGATACTATTAATTAAAGTATCTTAATTATTAATTATATTGTGGGAAGTTTATTTACATAACAACTTTAATTAATTATGGCTCCAGGTTCAAAGCAGAATGTGGATAACCAACTTCAGAAGCTAGCTGAGGAAAACCGAATTATACGTGAACAACTTACTTCATTAGCTGTACTTGTACAAGATCTTTCAAATAAATTGACACTGTCTGCAAGCAATCAAACATCCACAACGCAAACAGAAGCACCTCAAACAGACGAATCCCAAACAGTTACAAAACAGCCAAAAGTACCAGACAAAAAAAATCTCAGTAGATCCCCCTTCCCCAAAGTTCAAGAGAAAGAGTTCTTGGAAGGGGACGTTGCAGGTCGAATTTTATATCTTACCACTGAAGCAAAGAAACTATGTCAAGAATTTACGGAACATTCTATCCTTATTGAACTCAAGAAGGCTATACCTTGGTCTTTAGTCGCAGACTTAGATCCAAGCGCTTCCTTGTCCTTGGAACAATTTATTATTTCCATAACGTCCCGTTTTAACTGTGAGGAGGAGATTATACATACCGCTACAAAATTACGAAGTTTCAAACTAGACACTGGCAAAACCAGAACGGACAACATATCAAATTTCGTGACAGCTGTAGATAACTTTAACAGACGCTGTGTTCTGGCGGGACCAAATTTTACTGGTCGAATTTGGAGCAGAGATCGTGTGAAAGAGCATATAGTTAGTCACCTGGGATTAGAGAAGGAATATGCATTTCATTTTAGAGAAAAATGGAAATCTCTGGGTGTAGGAAACAGTCCCGAAGATTGGAGTAGGGAAAAGATAAGAGCAATTGCAGCAGAAGCGGAGGATACTTATGAATTCTTGTTCGGGAATAGGGTACAAAAAAGAGTTTTAAACGCGAATTTCAGTGCTCCCGAAAACAATGGTGAAAATAGAAAATTTCAACCGGGTATATGTTGGAAGTGCGATAAAGGAATGCATCGCGATATAGAGGGAAGATGGAAATGCAGTTGCGTAGCTACACCTGTTTGTGAAGTTAGTAATTGCGGTGGGATTCATTTGACTAAATTCCATGATGCAGTCATCGAGAGCTTTTTAAGAGCACAAAGAAGGAACGCATTTAGGTTGAAAAGAAATGTGGAATCTGCACAAACTGGAAATTCACCCCCTATTCAGGGTATGAAACCAAAAAACCAGCGCCTTTCAATCTATGAAACAAACGGACGATTTAAGATGTATCAAAATTTGTGTAAATGGAATATATGTCAACGCAATTGTAGACACCGGTTCTGAAGTAACTATAGTTTCGAAACAGCTTTATGATCACTTTGATGATGAATATAAAAGGTTACTGAGTACGAAACAAAATTTACAGTCTTTCAACAAAACAGACATGAAGCCACTGGGTACAGTTCAGGTAAATATAGAACTGGGAAGTGTGGTTATTTCTACGTCGGCTATAGTATTGGAAGAAGCCGTAGCACCGTTTTTGCTAGGGCTAGATGTTTTAAAGGATGCAATTATCAACAACAGAATTATGGAATTACAATTAGGAGAACAGCGTGTTCCGTTAACACGCTTCCAGCAAGCAGACTTATCAAGTTGGCGTAAAACACGTCCTTTTTTCTATATAAAGATAGACTCAGAAAAAGATTTTATTAAAACCTCTACAAAAGAAGAAACAAAAGAAATTTTAGAAGAATTGGTAGATGACATTGAAGAGCTTTTTAAAGTAAAATTAAACGATTGTGTTTCGAATGAAGAAAGAAGCAAAGTTTTAATTGAGAAAGAAGATCTTTTAAAAATTGTTAAAGAGCATCCAAATCTCTTTAGCATTCATTCTAAGGCAGCTGTTCTAAAAATTCCTCCTGTAGAATTTGTTTTTAAAAAGGATATGAGTAAAGAAGCTCCAAAAGTCTCAAAACTTAGACCTTTATCCAAATACGAACTTGATATAGTAAAAAAATGGCTTAGGGAAGCGTTAGATAAGGGTATTATTGAAAGAAGTAATAGTACTTGGAGATCTACCGTATTTCCAGTACCGAAACCAGACACAATATTACCTGACGGCAGTATAAAGAAGAATTGGCGAATTGTGACGCCATTTATTGCGCTGAATAAATTACTCAATAAATCGGCTAATCCTTTACCACGCGAAGAAGATATACGCATCGCCCTCAGTGGTGCGACGTATTTTTCTAGTTTAGATCTGAGGGAGTCATTCTTTCAACTCCCTCTATCGGAAAATTCAAAACCATATACCGCATTTGCGGCTACTGCAGGGGATTTATATCATTATAATGTACTCCCTATGGGTTGCACCATTTCTACAGCGGTTCTGCAAGGGGTACTTACCGGAATTTTGAAAGAGCATTATATGGAGGAATTAATCATATATGCAGATGATATATTAATATTTAGTAAAAAAGATAAAGAAGACCACATAAAAGTGGTAAAAAAGATCTTAAAGACCTTGGAAAGCGTCAACGCAAAGATAAAAGTGTCCAAAGTAGATTTTGCAAAAGAGGAAATCGTTTTTCTAGGAAGAACGGTCAATAGAGTGGGTTGGAAAATCAATACAAGATACTTAGAAAAGATAAAAAGACTTAAACAACCAACAAGCAAGACTGAACTGAGAAGTTTTATAGGTATATTGAATTGGCAAAGGAGATTTATCCCAAAATATAGTCAAAGAATAAAGGCTTTAACCGACCTACTTAAAAAGGATAAACAGGTAGCAAGAGACTGGACTTCTGAGCAGCAATCAGCGTTTGAAGATATGAAGAAAACTCTTACAACTTCGCCTATTTTACACCACCCGAATTTCAATTTAGATTTCATTACTTATTCGGATGCTTCAAATACAGCGATAGGAGGCGTTTTAGTTCAGTTAAAAGAAGGAAAAGAAGTGGTTATAAATTATTTTTCCAGAAAGTTATCGGAAAGAGAACAAGATAAGGGCATTCCTGAGAGAGAATACATGGCCCTCGTTGAAACTTTAGAGGACTTCAGAAGTTACATTTATGGCTATAAAATAATCTGCAAGGTGGATCAAGCTAGTTTGAAATGGCTTACAGACATTGAAAGCAATAAAAAATTCATAAGCTATACTTTAAGGCTAGCGGAATTCGACTACGAAATAGAATTGATATCTGGTTCGAAAAATAAAGCAGACTGGATATCAAGATACGTGCTGTATACTCGCAATAGCGTGCAAGCCAACTTAACTTCGGATCCCTTCTATTTATTGTTTAAGGATACAAAAACGAAGGAAAACGAGAGGTTTACATTTCAAAAGAAAGAATATATATTAACAGACTTCGAAGATGGTGAAACTTTAAAATATAAAGGCCGTATTGTGATTCCTGCTAAAGAATTATATAACGTTGCAAAGAATATACATTATGAAGATAAAAACACCTCACATTTGGGTGTAAAAGCAACAAGCGATATATTCAAGAAAATTTACTTTTGCCCTGGGTGGCAGCGTGTGATAGTTGATGTTGTTGGAAGTTGCAATATGTGTAAGAAAGTTAAAAGATATACATCGCCAGTGGAGAAAAATAAAAGTCTAGCCTTTTCTTTAAAGAAAAATAGGAGTGTTTCTATGAATATTTTTGGATCTAACTCTTTACCTTTAAACAAAGGATTTAATGCTGTATTGACAATTATTGATGATTTCAGCAAGTACACCAGGTTTATTCCCTTGAAGGGAAAATATATGCAGGAAATTGTAGAAAAGTTTGAAGATGAATGGTGTTTTCTGTTTGGATATCCTAAGAGAATCCATACAGATAACGAATTTCGCTCAGAATTTATAGAGAGGTGGTGCCAGGAACATAATATTCAGCAGACTTTCGCCGCCATTTATAGCCCATGGCAAAATGGGCGTATTGAAAGGACACATAGGTTCTTGAAAGAACAGTTGCTAATAGGAAAGGAGCTGGGGAAAGACGATTGGGTAAAACAACTGCCTAATATTTCATTCAAATTAAACAGTTTGGTAAAAGAAGCCGATATATTATCTCCAGTAGAGATATTGATGGAGTCAAAAGACGTAAGAAATAGTCCTGGTCTAGATGTTCCGAAAAGCAGTAATACGACTGAAGATGTATACGAACCAGGAGATTGGATTTATATCAAGTGTGGTCCAAGAAAGAAATTTCAGACGGATAAAGGCCCATACGAAATATTGAAAAAGCTGGGTTCAAATATTTATATTGCCGATGTTGAAGGAAAGCCAACACAAATTTCATCCCTCCACATTAAAAAGGGATTCGTAGAATCCCACTAATGGATGGGGATGTTGTGTATATATATTTAAAGGCTGAGTAAAAGTTATTTAAAAGTTGAGTAAAGGTTGAGTAAAGGTTGAGTAAAAGTTGAGGAAAGTCAAGGACAACAAAGGCGGAGTTAAAAGAGGTGTTTCTAAGGAAGCTAGTTTGGAAGGGTAACATTTTCTCCTTAAGTAGGAAGCTAGTTGGAAGGGTTAAAAGAAAAAGAAAATAAAAACAAAAACAAAAAGAAAATAAAATAAAAAGAAGAAAAGAAATAAAAGGAAAATAAAGAATCTGATTTGGATCTGGATAGATACTATTAATTAAAGTATCTTAATTATTAATTATATTGTGGGAAGTTTATTTACATAACAATTTTCGAGTTCGTGATCTATAACAAGGGAACAAATACTAAGTCCAAAATTTTATTTTTAGTCTATCGCTGAAGAAAACAAGCGGGAATTTCTTTTTTAATGCTTAAAACATTTAACAATATATCTATAGTAACATGGCTAAAAGTTCGGTTTAATTAATCACTAGAGATTTTTTTATTTGAAGAACTGGTTAAATCGTTTATTCTGTTTACTCTTAAGTAAAAGTACAAGCTACCATCTAATTATTGGTGTTATACTTGTATCACTGCTTTAAGAATACTGTTCGGATAGCATTATTGATTGAATGAGAAAATAGGTAGAAACCAAGTTTTACTGGTAATATATGATTTTTTTTCTTTACTGTGCTTTCATTTGTTCCTTATTCTGTATTCAAGGTTTTGTTTGCTTCATATTTAACTCACTACCCTAGTCACTATTCCTAATTTCCTATTCGTATGTTTTGTCTGGTACGTTAAAATCCATTTATCTGTTCGAAACGTTCTAACTATATTTATATTCAGTAAATTTGTTAGGACTGTTTTACGCTTCACCAATATTTGTTATCATCCTTGCACAAGAGAAACTACTGTACTTCAACAAACATTGTGTTGTAGTAAGTCTTTGGTTTTCTAGAGCAACTCTTAGTTAGTTAGATTAGATTTTAATGGACTTCTGTAGCAGTGTCAATAAAATCCACCTTTTTTATAAGCGTGTAGTTTGCACCCGACATGACATTGTTGGAACTTTAATGAGAATGACCATTTATGGCATAGGTGAAACTAAGGGATTAATGGCATTTGTGGTTTTAGGAATTCAAATTTGGGCCATAGAGGCAAAAATCATACATTACGAAAATTTGGAGGTAAAGGAGGGGAATAGTGGGCCATTTGACCCAAAATCAGACAAAACAAGAAAGAAAAAAACGCTGAAAATTGAAAACAGTATTGAGGACGTCCAAACTTCGGGAAATGGCCCAGAAAACTCCCAGAAAGAACAGAGCTAGAAGTATGGTAACCTCTTGAAGTTGTCACAAAAAATGAGATGTTTCTGCACGTTTCATCGGTTGCAAACGGTCGCTTTAACTGGTTCAAGAGAACATCAATGTTTTCTTGCAGCACTGAGTAAAGTTAAATTTGAAATGGACACAAGAAAATTGAAATTATGTGTCATTCAGTGTTGTTCTTCTAAGAATTGTCAATTTTGAGTTAATCTTAACTTTGATTCTATTGAGTACTTCTAGTTCTCAATTTAACTTCTTTTCTTATTATACTACTTTTTCTACTTGGTCTTTTAAGCACTTTTTAATTTATTCTATCAATTACTAAAGGTTTAAAAAACTAATGAAAAGCTATATTCTGCAAAACAAAGTTCGGATTCTATCGCTTTCATAACTGTATTTCACTACATCACGTCATCACTACCCTCTCTTCCGTTATACTTCGATATGACATTACCACCAATTCTTCTTATATCAAATTACCCGTCCAGTAACTTAGTTGCCACGTCATCTACTGCACGTACGGACTTACGTCCCTAGAATATTCTTGTAATATATGAAATAAACATACTATCGGTCATATGAAATACTAACTGTTAAGCGAATTCAATTCAAGCAAGTATAAAGAGAAAGAAGAGACGTACAAAATGCACCAACTTTATTACAAGTACAGTTTCTCCAAACTTAAATAAATATTTCCACAAGGCCCTTTTCACCTACAGGAGCTCTACTTGGCTCCCAACAAAGGTTCGGATATACCTCACCTATTCAACTCACATCTAACTAAATAATTTATATACTAGAGGTCAGGACATCAACTCCTCCCTCTATGAATAAAAACCAGAACTAACATTTCTCTACATATTCCCAACAAACTGTATTTACAATAAAGTTGGAACACGAACTCTAATAGGAAATTGGTGGTAATATCATATCGGAGTGTAACGGAAGAGAGGGTAGTGATGGCGCGTTGTAGTGAAATACCGTTAGAAAAGTGACGGAACACGAACTGTGTTTTGCTGAATATAATTTTACAGGAGTTTTTTAAGCCTTAAGTAGTTGATAGAAGAAATAAAAAAGAGTTTAAAGAACCAAGTGGAAAAAAGTAAGAAATAGTATATAGAAGTAAATTGAGAACTAGAAGTACTCAATAGAATCAAAGTTAAGATTAACTCGAAATTGACAATTCTTAGAAGAACAACACTGAATGACACATAGTTTCAATTTTCTTGTGTCCATTTCAAATTTAACTTTACTCAGTGCTGCAAGAAAACATTGATGTTCTCTTGAACCAGTTAAAGCGACCGTTTGCAACCGATGAGACGTGCAGAAACATCTCATTTTTTGTGACAACTTCAAGAGGTTACCATACTTCTAGCTCTGTTCTTTCTGGGGAGTTTTCTGGGCCATTTCCCGAAGTTTGGACGTCCTCAATACTGTTTTCAATTTTCAGCGTTTTTTTCTTTCTTGTTTTGTCTGATTTTGGGTCAAATGGCCCACTATTCCCCTCCTTTACCTCCAAATTTTCGTAATGTATGATTTTTGCCTCTATGGCCCAAATTTGAATTCCTAAAACCACAAATGCCATTAATCCCTTAGTTTCACCTATGCCATAAATGGTCATTCTCATTAAAGTTCCAACAATGTCATGTCGGGTGCAAACTACACGCTTATAAAAAAGGTGGATTTTATTGACACTGCCACAGAAGTCCATTAAAATCTAATCTAACTAACTAAGAGTTGCTCTAGAAAACCAAAGACTTACTATAACACAATGTTTGTTGAAGTACAGTAGTTTCTCTTGTGCAAGGATGATAACAAATATTGGTGAAGCGTAAAACAGTCCTAACAAATTTACTGAATATAAATATAGTTAGAACGTTTCGAACAGATAAATGGATTTTAACGTACCAGACAAAACATACGAATAGGAAATTAGGAATAGTGACTAGGGTAGTGAGTTAAATATGAAGCAAACAAAACCTTGAATACAGAATAAGGAACAAATGAAACCACAGTAAAGAAAAAAAAATCATATATTACCAGTAAAACTTGGTTTCTACCTATTTTCTCATTCAATCAATAATGCTATCCGAACAGTATTCTTAAAGCAGTGATACAAGTATAACACCAATAATTAGATGGTAGCTTGTACTTTTACTTAAGAGTAAACAGAATAAACGATTTAACCAGTTCTTCAAATAAAAAAAATCTCTAGTGATTAATTAAACCGAACTTTTAGCCATGTTACTATAGATATATTGTTAAATGTTTTAAGCATTAAAAAAGAAATTCCCGCTTGTTTTCTTCAGCGATAGACTAAAAATAAAATCTTGGACTTAGTATTTGTTCTCTTGTTATAGATCACGAACTCGAAAATTCCAGATTATATAATAAAAAAAGCTGTAAAACTATACCAGGAGTGTACTTAAACTGGTGAGATATTAAACATCTACAACAGACTATACTCTTAAATAAACTTACCTTTTAATAACAGTACGGCAAGAAGAAGAGTGCTACCACAGTCGTAGCTGGAAAGAGCAAAACCAGTACATTGAAGAACCATTCAAATATTCCTAATACAACTTTAATAGGTATCTGTTGTATGTTTCCGTATCTGGTTGCATTGGTAAGACTCTTAATAAGATCTTTTCCAGGTTTGTGAAGCAACAGCTTCACGTACTGGACCTCCCATTGGCACCATACCAACTGCTTTACTTTCTCTCTTTGAATCCAACTCCTTTTGAGTAGGAACACTCGGAAGATATAATAGCTTCATCCATCTAGACCAAGTTCTATATGGCTTTAGATCAAAAAATATCCCTTTTTGACGTATTCCCAAAACATGCAAAATTTTCGTAGTGTATGAAAAATATTCTTCTTTCTTTCTATATATTTGTAGTGCAGCTTTGTTTCTCTTTTTAATAGCCTGTTGAAGAATAATAGAAAATATGCGTTCTTTTTTTGTCATATATCTTGGATTCTCGTCATCTTCTTTAGCCAATGACAAATTTTTTAATCCCTTTAAATCCCCCATAACATCTTTGTATGTATCTTTATCTATGTCATAAGCCTTACATATACTTGAACCTTCTAAAAGGCAGTGTGTTTCAATGTTAGCTCGCAGAACATTTCCTACTACACCAGCTCTAATCCATCTATTTCTTCCATCGAACCAACCAGAGTTTGCTATTCTTTTATCAATAGTTTTAATAAACCATATAGCCAAAGCAGTTAGAATAAGATCTAACCCGATGTATGTATTTAATAAAATATAAAGCATAAAAGTGTAAAGCAAGGCGGAATAACCAGTATTCATAACCCTGTCAAGTTTAAAACCAATTTGTTGTAACACAGTGTCATCGTTATTGTCCCATAAAATATTCCTAATAGAGTTCATCTTAGAGTATGTTGAATAAGAATTTTCTGTATTTCTAATATATCCAATAATTGTATCTGGAACAAGTGTACCTAGATAAATTAAGACTACAGCTGCAATTAGTATTTTACCCTCTGCCCTACCAAGAAATGGATCTTCACCATCTGTTATACAAAATAGTTCTGCAATAGTTGAAGGTAGAAAAACTCCATTTAGAGTCTCTCCAGTAGTCGCGTCAACTTCGAATCTAAGGTTTGGACTGTCATCAGAAGCTATTTTCACGTTATAAACCAACAGCAAAGGCGCAACTAGCTGAATACATAAAGTTAGAAGTGCTATAAAAAATCCAGAACCAAGGACACTCAAATAGGTATATACTGAAATATTGTCATCGTCAAAATCCCATTCTTTCTCGTTGTTTGCAACATCTTCCAATAATCTGAATGGTGTCATAATATGATGTTTCAAGAGATACCTGGCGGTAGCTGGTTGCTCATCATACCAAATTTTAAAATCGTTATTATCAAAACTTTTAAGCCAATACTGAAATCTCAGCTCAGCAAATGCAAGATAGTTAATCTCCTTGTAGTCATGTTCGTATTTTTCTTCAAACCTAATTCTTTTCTCAAGTTGAAGAAGCGTAATTTGTTGCCAAAGCCAAGGTCTTTTTCCGAAAACAGCTTGAAGACCATCTTTAGGTGCCCGAATATGATCCTCAGAAGCCATTCCTTCTTCACCAACGTCATAATAGATCTGACACTTTTCATCTGGAACATACTCTGTTCTTTCAAAATCCCAGTCCTTAGGTGGGATTCGAACAACCCTACCCAATAAAAAAAATAATTTAGAGATACTTGTATACAATTCCAAGTTTCCACACCATATTTCTTGTTCTGTACTCTATAAACGAACCTTGAGGATAGACAACACTCTCGCTGCTTCTCTTAGCCAAAATTGAATTTATCAAAGCACCAATTCCAGGACGTTCATTGAGATTTATTTTAAATATAAGATTATGCCTATTACGATAAGCTTCCGCTCCAGTATCATCAGCCGCTACAAAATGTTCTTCCATGTCAAATTCCTCAGGCTTCACTTGCTCCACTTCTTCTACTCTATATGACCCATGTCCAACAAGATTTCTCTTTGACGCGTCCATATTATGTTCAGGTTCCGTGATTTTATTCCCTATATTTCTTTAACCTTTTTCGTTTACTTGCAATCGATAAAATTAAAATTAATAAGTGCAGTTGTGTAACGATGACGTTCTCTTCTCCTAACTTAGGATGGTGACTTCATCATGATCAGTATGGACACTGCAATATTCTTATTATTTTATTATATTCAACTATTATATTTAGCTATATATATATATGTATATATATATGTCAATGGGTGATTACCCTACTTTTAGAGAACTATAAAATAGAAAAATAAATACAGACTTGTTCTCGACTGTATTACAACTAGCCAACATACTAATAACTAACCTATTATCACCAAATTTACCTTCCAGTTTATCAAAACCAGACCTAACCAACCTTTGCAAGACTCTAGAACCCAGATCTTTCTTAAACCCAGGAATTGTAATTATACCTCTGTGTTACACCCTATTACTCTAATTTGTGTAGCCCGACTAATTGCAGTTTATATTTGCTTAGGAAAGAACAACCTATTTGGAACTAAAGAAGCAAGCAACTAAGAAGAATAATGATATTTTTTACTTCTATTCTATCCTAACTACAAATCTAATAAACGTCCCTACTGAAACTGTTCTTGTTATCAAGTTTACATTCTTTCGTAAAAAGCTAATATTCTAACCCGGGAGCATAAAGTCACTTCAAGATATACGAAGGTTAAATTGAATTCAATTTTCATTACAAATAACAGTGTGTAAATAGAGAAAAATGGCTGAAACAAGAATGTCTTCGCGTAACTCAAAGGAGATTTTGGAGGCTCACATCGCCTCGTTGGACGTCTTACTAGAGAAAAATAGAAACGAATTAAGTCCTACCTTAGCAGCAAGCTTAAATGCAGGATTGCAGCTTCAGCGACAGAACTTGGTCCTAGCCCTGGAGACTGGAACTTTAAATAGAATAAATCCTATTGAGGAAGGATCAAATACCGGTGAAGCTGAACTTAATCAAAGGAATATGGAATCAGCAGAGGATGGAAGCGAATTACCCGCGCAATCTGCTGACCTTGATAAGAAAATAACTACTTTAACTAAGGAACCTAGAGAGTATTCCGACTCTTCTGATGATACTTCTTCTAGCTCAAGATATTCAGATGATGATAGTTCATCTGAAGAGGGAAGAAGAAAGCTAAAGAAAAAGAAGAAGAAGAAACATAAACAAAAAAAGAAATTAAAGAAATTGAGGAGGAAGGGCCAGAAGTATGAAGAGACATACGAGCATAAGCCCTTGCTCTCGACTATAATGCCATCAGATGTAATATCATTTCTACGTGAATTCGATGGCTGGGAAAGAAAACTCAAACATAGATTTAAACTTAGAAAAGTAGATCTCATGATCTGCATACACCATAAAGTTCTAGAACAACTTGCAATTATGCAAGTTGACACAGAACATGATGAAACCATTAGAGAGTATCTCAATGGTATACGTGATGAATTTGAAGAAGAACGCAAGCAGACGTTGTTCGATCGTATCTACCAAATTCACTACAATATAAATACCGGCAGTATTTTAACTGGAACTCAGAGTCATATTATGAAGATAGAGGAGGAAATCGCAAACCTGGAACTTGGATATGATGCGGAGAAACGATTATGCAAGCTTGTGATGGAAACAATGCCTGCCATTTTCCTAAAAGGCAACCTCAGAAACATGATCGAACAAAGAAGTCTCCATACCTGGCCTTCAGTAAAGGCATTCCTTCTAAAGAGTAGTAAAACTATATTGCAATTCGACTGGAATTTAGTGGACCTGAGAACAAGGCAACAAATAAATGAGGGGGTGTCAAGAATATACCCCCGCAGGAAGTGGAAAAAGCTCTAGAAATACGAGATCGAAGAAGCAGAATAAAGTAGATCAAGATAAAAATAGCACCAACACTAATCAAAACTCCACTATAGTGAAGAATCAACCAAAATCACCATCAAAAACAACTATAGTCAAGGGATATAAACCTATAAAATGCAGCTTAGAAATAGCACAACAAAAACTCAGAGAAATGAGAAACAGTGAGAGGTATTCCGATGTGCTAAAAGCACAGCTCATAAATTGCTATATGAATGGACTCTGTACAAAATGCATGTCCTCAGAACATCCATCGTCGGGTTGTACTTTGACCAAGGAGCAGGCAATAAGGATGCGGAGAGATTATCAAATAAGAAACCAGTTAGATATCCCATCTCTATTAAAAGATTATAAGAAGCAAGAATCGAAGTCTGAAAATCAAGTTACCTCCACAGAAAATGGAGTACGGTCAGATGAAAATAGGATCACAGATGCCACAACGTTAAACCAGACAGCTCAACATATTAGTGTAACTCCTTCGGCAAATATGGTGACGCGATACGATGCACCTGATCCAAGGGGAGCAGCGAGACCCAGAGAAAATATATCATATTGGATGAAACAGCTAAGAAATGTGGAGAGTAAAGAGGCCACAGTTGACCTCAACAGTATCGTCCACACAGTCATTGATAAACAGCTAGATAAACAGGGAATACCAGATGGGTTAGAAACATGCGGTAACCCAGACCTCCGAAATTCAAGAATAGAAATCTCTGATCAGAACGGAATAACGTGGAAAAACTATAGGAAAGTTAAACCGGAAACTCTATGGAAGAACTATAGGCCTGTCATTGATTTCGCAGCTCAGGTGGAAGATCATCAGAGTTTACCAATGGATGAGGCCCTAATGGACTACGACAACAACTGGGAAATAGGATATGGGGAAAATACAAGAAGTGATTATCAAAATTTAGAAGCCCAGAAGGAGGAAGAGGCTGAGATAAAGGGGATAATTAAGAAACAAATAGAAAAAGCCAAGTTAGATGGAGTTTTAACTGATAAAGAGGCTGTGCTTTTGGTGGAAAAGTATCATGAGAATCTTTCGGCGTTCGGTATTAGACAGTCTATTGCACAGATGAGCTCTCTCCCTCCAATGCCAGTTATACCAAAGCCGGATGCAAAACCATTTCGCGCAGCAGCCCGCGATTTAAACAGGACAAAAAAAGAAGCGATGCACACAAAAATAAAAGATTTAGTCTCAATGGGCATGCTTCAACACGAGCCCAACCCTCTATATTCTTCCCCTGCGCTCATGGTTCCTAAAAAGAACAACAAATGGCGCATGGTCATAGATCTGAGGGAGTTAAATAATATGGTGGAGGTTAGTGGTGCCTCCTTAGTGGACTTGGAGGCACAACTAAACTGGCTCCCACAAAAGATCAAATTCATAGCTTCCCTGGACACCCTTAGCGGGTTCGACATGTTGCCGATATCAGAAGATGCAGCCAAGTACTTCAACATTAGTACTCCATTTGGTTGCTACAAGCTTCTTGGTAGTCCAATGGGATTTATTAATACCCCTTTTATACACAGCACCAGGATGATATCTTATATATTGGGGGGGGGGACACAATGGAGTTTTTGGAGCTCCCAACCAAGGGTGCCTACAGTGGCTGGATGACTCCTTGGTATATGCCACCACTTTTACAGGTTTTCTTAGTGTATTAAGAACTATATTTAAGAACTGTATAAAATGCAACCTTCGACTTAACGCAAATAAGTGTATATCCGTAACCAAAAAGACGGAGTGGTGCGGGAGAACGATATCAAGCAACGGTTGGAACTTCTCCACGAAACACTTCAACAAAATATTGAGTATGGCCTGTCCGAAAACATTAGGACAATTGGAGGACATACTATATGTCAGCGCCTGCCTGGCTCCAGCTATACCCAAACTGAGTATACTTAAAGCGGAGCTGCAGAAGTTGGCAACGGATCTGAAGAAGAAGCTTTTTCTTGATAAAGGTAGAAGGGTCCCCAGAAAGTTTCGCAGTAAAATGAGTATTGTTGACGCTGTGGAATATGGAACTTTAAAGGAAGCCTTCGATGGATTTAAGAAATTAATTACAGCTTCTGCAAATATAACGCTACAACATATGTCTCCCGAGAAGCAGTTGGAGATCTACACCGATGCCTCAGATACCCACTGGGCAGCAGTGAGAACCATAGTTGAAAAAGATAACCAGGATATAGTAGAGCACCAAAATGTAAAAGAAGAAAAGAAAGTGGAGAATAAGGATCCAGATCCTTCGAAACATGGCGGTGTGGAGAAGAGCTACAGTGGAAAATATACAGATGGTGCGAAGTTTTTTGAATATGAACAGAATTTCAGCTTCACTGTTTTGGACAGAATATTAAACCAAGCGGAGGAACAACCTTTCACCATCTACGAAGATAAATGGACTCTGGCGGGGGAGGCAGCTTCCGCTAATTTGGTCCAACAGAGCGAGATAAAGTTGATATCCAAAGAAACATTGAACTCCATACAGAAATGGAGAGGGAAGATCACGATAGAAACTAGCCCAGATATATACATCCAAGATGCTTTGGATTGCGTTAAGGAGTGTCAAGCTGGTGCATTGTCATTAGAAGAAACCATAGGAGTGCTAGTATTAATACAAGACTCGATCCCGAGGTATCCTGGGATTATCAAGGAAGTCATAAACGAACTGGAAAAGGATAAGAATGAGACAGATTTTAAATATATAAATCACCTTCTGGCATCTAGAAAAAGTTCCAATATATTATTAGTGAATAAAGCAAGACCAGAAAAATTCAGATTGACAGATGACCAAATAGTAAAACCAGTTTACTTCTTATCTGGTACCTTCAAAGGACCAGAGCTGGCTTGGTCAGTTTCAGAGAAGGAAATGGTACCCATAATTAAATCCTTGTTGAGATTTGAATATATGACATGCGGAACTAAGATTCCCATCCGCATACTTACAGATCATCGTAATTTAATTTATATTTTTAGCCCACCAAAGACTATGAAAGCCTCGTCTCTTAGCAGACTACAGCGTTGGGCTATCATGCTCCAGAAATTTCACTTATAGGTGCTCCATTATTCGGGAGAGCACAATCGATTTGCGGATCTGCTCTCCCGTTGGGGATTTCCGGTGGAAATTATGAAGAAACCGATAAATATTATTAGAAATACTGACGAGGATGGGAACATATTGTTTGGGAAAATAAAGCTGCGGGCTCAGGCGGTCACGACTAGAGAAAGGAACAAGACCATAAACCCCTTAGACTTAGAGAAGAAGCCCATTTCAGACATCATAGACGAGAAAGCTGATGATCCTTCATGGTTTAAATGGAGGGATTGCCGTATTTCTTTCCTTCATCCGAGTTACAAAAGCAAATGGGAAGCAATTACAATCAAGGAGTTGAAACAGCATCAGAAGGATGTTACCAAAAAGCAAAATATGAAAACGAAAAACGATTTACTTGTGAAAGAAGATAAGATATTGATACCGAATTCATTGGTTCCGAGGCTTATTTTTCATACACATATTGCAGAGGGACATAGTTCCGTGGACTCTGAGATGTTTCATTTAGACAAATTCTCTTTTGAAATAAGCAAAAATAAATTGAGGGAATATTTGAATAGGCTCCACGTGCTCTTTCTCCACTGCGATAAGTTCTCCGCATTGGTTAGGAGACCCATTGGACGGCTCCCCCACGCTAACCGACCTAACATTTTACTCCACACTGATTATATATCCATATACAATGGATATTTATTATCTAATGTTGACGATTTTTCACGTAAAACATGGCTCTTCTATCAAAGATTTTGCAACGTCGAAGGCTACATAGAAGGAATAACTTCCTGGGCCGCCATCTTAGGCTTATCCGGGAGGGCGGTAATCGCATCAGATAAAGGAAGCCACTTCTGCAACCAGATCGCCAAAGAATTGGACAGAAGGATGGGCTACTCTCGACGCCTGTCAATCGTCTACTCCCCCTGGTCTAATGGGCCAGTGGAGAGGCGTAACCGGGAGATCCTCCGTATTTTCCGGAGCCTCACCAGCGAACTAGGGCTTCCATTGAGTAAGTGGAGCAAACTTTTAAATACAGTGATGGGTCATATCAATAACCATCCGATCAAATCAAAAGGGAATTTGACACCTAACCAGATTTATAGCGGTCGAGACATAGAAGGGAAAATATTAGGAATAGATCCAGAGTTAAAAAATCCTTTGGTAAAAAGTAATATAGAAATTCTGGCGGTACCCATATGGGATCAGGAAAGATTCATACAATACGAGAATAAAGAATTTTTCTACAATCATATGAAGCAACTGATACAGGAGCTGAACACTAATGACAATTCCCTCCAGAGTTATTTGCTGAGAGAACGTGATCGACACCAGAAGCGCTTCAATAAGAATATCCCTCCAGATCAGATCCAATATGGAATAGGAGATTATATTATGTTTAGCATAGCTGGAACGAGTTTGATCAAAGACAAGTTGCAATTAAGATGGCTTGGACCAGCTATTATCAAGGATATTATTGGAGGGAACCTTTATCTCGTTCAAAACCTGATGGGCAATGAAATGAAGGTACATTCCAGACGAATACGTTTTTATGATGGTAAAGAGCAGCCAATGACAGAAGAAATCAAGGAGGTATACCTTTAAAACGCGGGACGTTTCCAGCTGGAGAAGATTTTGGACCTGCAGGAAATAGACAACAGAATGTATTTAAAGGTTAATTGGCGTGGATTAGATGCACTTGACACAGATTGGCAGTTATTCGACACGTTGTGGACAGACGCCAAATATACCATTATAAAATATTTAGAGAAGGAAAAAGATGAATCCAGTTTAGCCAGATCATTGTATAGAGATTATGTTATCCCCTACAAAAAACAGCGTAAAGCGAATATTATGTATATCAAAAAGTATCCTAAGATTTTGAGAATGGAAGGGGATGATGCTTTACCTTACCTGGCGCAATCCGAAGGCTGGAAATCCTATGAAGATGTTCTATTAAAACGCAGTATTCGATGCCATGGATTTGGGGAATGGGACAAAATATCAAGGTCCTACATATTACCAGGAAAGACGAGGGCTCAAATAATTGATAGAGTTAAAACCTTAGTAGACAGTCAGAGCATATCCCAGTATCATGGTTTGCGGATAAACGTTGACATTATTAAAAAATACAACGACAATTTAGTGGTGCCGAGAAAAAATGGCATAATAGTTAATACAGGCAGACACTTAACTGTTTCCCAACGGAAGTCGCTAAAAAGAAATACCTGGGAGAAATATAATTCTTTTGAGGAACCCCTACCATTGAACAAAATTGGAATACCAAGATGGAAATGTATCAGCAACAATAAATTAAAGAATCATTATAAAAAGGAACTCTTGGCGTTTTGGAGACAAGCAATGCAAGTCCAGACAGATGCAATTGGACTCCAACCACGGTTGTATTTGAAAGTAGCGCCTGAAGAGAATATATTCATTGCAGCGAGAGGGATACTAGACTCGGGTGCCACCATTACCTGCATGGATTTAAAGCAATGGCCCTTAGAGGCGGAGAAATATATATACCGAAACGATCCATATCATAAAAAATATTCACAGTTGTTCGATGCTAACGGGAAGTCTACGCCAACAGAGGGATATATAATTACAGAAGTAGCAATTCAGTTGTTAGAAGGAGAAGTTGCAATACCTGAGGTAAGAATTATTCTAATGAAAAGCCCAGTGTGGAATTATTTACTTTTAGGTAATGATGTATTGGAGAGACTAGAAATCACTCCACAAAAATTGTTAGAGAGAAAACTGAAAGAGTTAAAGGAAGAAGATAATCAAAAACCAGAAATACTATTAGCGAAAGACAATGAGATGAATATTGAGTTGGATAAAAATACCTTTATTCGCGAACTAGAGAACAATCTACAACAGGAAGCACAGATATTATTGAGACGCAAGAGATTTAAAGAAGAAAACGCTCCTATATTGAAAGCGTTGATCCATTTTTATTACGACAACTACGATAAGACTAAGATTATATTTAAATACAACGGAATTATATGCAAGATGATCCAAAGATTAGACAATACTTATGAAGTTGAGATCAAGGAGGATGTTTTCGAGTTGTTCATAGCTCCGAAATATGCCACCTATATACAAGGAGATACCTTGTCTGAACAGTGCTGGAACTCAATCAAGGATATGAAATTCAAAGCGCTAATTGTGGATCCTCCGTGGATGCAGGCTGGTACAAGCCCTACACGTGGTGCGACCATACCATTTAAATGCTTACCAGACGCTAAGTTACTAGAGATACCATTGGACAAGTATTTGTCAGCTGGATATTTATTTCTGTGGGTAGTTAACAACAAGATCGAGGTGGCCAAGAAATGGATGTTAAAATATGGCTTCCGGTTTTTGGACTATATCATTTGGGATAAACGCACGATAAATAACAAACCATTTTTAAGTCAAGGCAACTACTTGAGACATGGAAAAGAAGTATGCATACTAGCCAAACGAGGAGATTCTACCGATGAATGGAGGAAACAGAAACAATCAGACTTATTCAAGGGTAGAGTAACTACACCCATGAGGAAACCCATTGAGTTCTACCAATAAGTGGAAGAATGCCCACCTGGAGGTTTGTATTGAGAACTCTTTGGTAGGACACACAATCTGAGGAATTTTTGGACAACGATTAGTGATGAAGTCGACCCTTCAGAAAACAAAGATCTCTTAGAAATGTTTAAACCATATGGATTTAACCATCAGAAAGTAGGGTGGTGTAACGATGACGTTCTTTTCTCTTAACTTAGGATGGTGACTTCATCATGATCAGTATGGACACTGCAATATTCTTATTATTTTATTATATTCAACTATTATATTTAGCTATATATATATATGTATATATATATGTCAATGGGTGATTACCCTACTTTTAGAGAACTATAAAATAGAAAAATAAATACAGACTTGTTCTCGACTGTATTACAACTAGCCAACATACTAATAACTAACCTATTATCACCAAATTTACCTTCCAGTTTATCAAAACCAGACCTAACCAACCTTTGAAAGACTCTAGAACCCAGATCTTTCTTAAACCCAGGAATTGTAATTATACCTCTGTGTTGCACCCTATTACTCTAATTTGTGTAGCCCGACTAATTGCAGTTTATATTTGCTTAGGAAAGAACAACCTATTTGGAACTAAAGAAGCAAGCAACTAAGAAGAAGAATAATATTTTTTACTTCTATTCTATCCTAACTACAAATCTAATAAACGTCCCTACTGAAACTGTTCTTGTTATGGAGTTTACATTCTTTCGTAAAAAGCTAATATTCTAACCCGGGAGCATAAAGTCACTTCAAGATATACGAATGTTAAAGTTGTTGAAATGTTTTTTTCTTCTGTAATCAACAAGATTTTGCTTAATTCTGAACGGCCAACTTGATGAAGATAGATTTCAGCGTGGAGTCATTTCAGTTATTACTTGTTTTGGGCATTACTGAAGATGACGTGACGAGATTAATATCAATAGGGTACTAGTAGGATATTTCTTTCAATAGTTTTTGACTATCGAGATAGACGAGACTTCTCGTCCCATGAATGTTTTTTTACTTGTTTACTTACTTCTTTGAGCTTGTTTTTTTTACTCCGGAGTCAGATACTCATTGCTATGCGTGTTTATCGAGATAAAACTAGCTTCTCGTGGAGGATTTTACCTAAATATTTATTTTTCGAAACAGCGAGAGAGGTATTCTCGAGAAGCCTTTGTTAAGGTTCTCTCGTTAAACACATCCTCTCGTTGCAATGCCATTGGTCAGACCGATTTCCCAAAATATTTTTCAATATACTTCGTCTGAATAAAGGAGGCGCAGAATGGCAATTTCGCATACTTGGACGGAAATTGCAGTGTGCAGAATAGCTATTTCCCCATACTAAAATGAAATTTTCAGTGCACAAAATGACGAGTTCCATATTTTGACGAAACTGGCAGTGCACAGAATCTCAATTTTTCTTCATCTGAATAATTAATGCGCAGAATTTGTGAATCCCGTACTGAGACAAATTTTAAAGAGGGCTAATGCAAATATTTTGGGCAAATTTGAAAACAGAATTACGAACAAAAACTATGCAAAAAGATAAAAACAAAAGAAGAACAAGTCTCCAACCAGGGGTTATAGACCCTGAACAACAAACTCAATCAAAATTACTAGGAAAATGGACAGCAGCACCCTATTCTAATTCAGAAGAAATGATGGAATTGGTCAGTGGACTTGCCAGTGGTAGCTTTAAGTGGAAAATTCATACTTCTCACTACTTTGACGGGGCAATCAGCTTTGCTAAGTGGGGTTGAAACTGCAAAAGACTTAAGAAATGTATAATTAAGTATAGTTCAGACAAAAATTGCTCTTTTGAAGTTAACATTAAGCTTGATCTTGAGACTTCTAAGTACATTTTCGTTGTAATTAACAAAAAACACTGCAACCATGAGGTAAAAGCACTAGCAAAGATTAAAAATTACGTACAAAACCTTACAACGGAAGAATTAAAGAGGATTAAACACCTAGGAGTTGCCGACAGTGGAATTGCAGCGGCAGATGCCGCTATACATCGCAACTTTCCAGATGCATTGTTTGAGAAAGACCTAGTAAGAAAGAAAATGGGAAAAGCCAAAAAAGTTGTTGACACTAGTGAGAACAATAATATTAAAAAGTCAAATGCGTGTGGTAAGAGATGTATAGATTGTGGATAAACAGTTGTTCTGACTTGTGATTCTCCCAAGGAAGGCAAAGCTATTATAAATCAAGTCAGCTTTCAAGAAGAATTACAAAATAAATTAAAAAAAAGCAGACGGGGATAGTATCCGAGTGGATATTATCCATAAAGTGAGTAGATATGGGTTGGTGGCAATGTTCTCTTGCGGGATCTATTACTTCCTTAAGACCATAGATTTCGGATTCACAATAATGGTGAGCGAATCCAGCCAAGATGCCGATAGAGGCTTAAAAGTTCTGGGTCTTCAGGATGCTAAGTATTAATGACTGACAGAAGCAAAACCTTGAAAGCAAATGTGGGGAGGGGGACTTGGAGTATCTCATGTCATTTTCAGGAAGCACTTCTTTGTGACTTTGAACTCAGCTAAATCTGACCTAAAAGGAATCAAAAAAATATAGTTTACCAGAAGCTTTGGCGATGCTCTCACTGGAATCTTTTTAGAAGAAAAGATCTTGATCAGCTTTTTGAAAATATGTTGCTTGAGTATATTGATGAACCACAGCAGCTTGCCCTAAAAAAACAGGAGAAACAAAAAAATGTGTTGGGAAATAACTAGAAAACCTCCAACATTTACTCACAGCGCCACTCAGAGGGTTGAATCATTTCAATTGGCGATCAAAGGGAATGGGACTTTAAGAAGTTCTCTTAAAACCTGCGCCCTTGATGAGATTGTGACTTACCATGAAAATAAAGTGTATAAGTACATGGAGAAAATTTTGAAAAAGATCAAGGGTTTGATAAGGGGAGATGAAGATTTCTCAAAGGAATCTGATGAAATTTTCACAAGAGAGTTGAAGTTGTTGGGAGCGTGCTGGTTTGTTGAAGAGTTGAGCTCAAAAAATTTAATTTTGGATTATTCAAACATGAGAACAAGGATGGAGCATATGTTGGAGGTTGTTGAAAGTGAAGTGGAAAAAGTTCAATCGTGTATTTTTGAAACCTGGAAAAACCTTCGTTTTCCATGTCGTCACTATACACGGTATAATGATCGTAAAAGGATCCAATACATGTGCATAGATCATTTTCCAGAGAGGTGGAGGTACCAGGAGCATCCTCTACTCAAGCAAACATTAAGGGAGATGGGGGGAGAAGTCGATGGTCCACGTGAGTGTATTGAGTTCAAGCTGGATGTACCACCTGTGAGTGCAGCTTATATCCCAAGAAAGCCGGAAGCTAAATATTCCAAGCTACTCGCTGCATGCAAAGCGCTCCGTGAAAAGGTGACAAGGGCAGCGGGGGATGGAAAAAAGCTATGTAACAGTCTCGAAGATGACCGCTGCGCTAAGGGAGAACCCAGATGGAGACTTTGGTGATTTGGATGAAGTTTCTAAAAAGTGGGATTATGTTTGAGTCACCAAGGAAGAGGATCAAACGAGGGAATGGAAATAGATGAATCCTCGTTTTGATTCTGGATTTCTCACAAACTGCCAACAGCACTGATATATGAAGCTGTAGTTTTTGAAAGTCGAATCTTAAGATTTTCTATTCTTGTTTATATAATCCTTAAATCCGAAATCCTCCTTTCTCTGGAAATATGATTTCTTGAAACCAAATGTCTTCCCTTCTTTGAAATATAAATTCTTGAATTTTTTTAGAATATTAATCGGGAATCTTTTGTTCTTGAAAAAAGACTTTAGCTTGTTTTCTTTGAAATATTAATCCTTGAGCCCAAACCCCTTCTTTTTTTATGAAAGCTAAAATTTTGAACTTTTTTCTAAATATAAAATCGTGAACCTTGTGTCTAAGAAAAATGAATACTTGAATTTTCATTGGAATATCGATCATGAACCTTCAACATTCGCTTTTGTTATTGAAATATAAGTTTGACCCTGCCAGCGAACTACGCAGAAAAAATGTGTGTTCAACTGCATTTTAAATCCTATCCCATCTGCCTGATCTTTAAAGCCCTTATTTTGTGTTCAAAATTTAAAGTTCTCTTTATTTAATCCCATTTTTTACTGAATAAATATAAATTGAACCCTAATGCTTGTTTTTCTTGAAAGCAATTTTCGGTAATTAAAGTTTTTGATCGTTGAAACTTTTATTTTATTTTTTTTTTGAAAAAATATAGTTCTTGAATTTATTTATTGTTTTTGAAATATTTTTAGAATAAATATTAAGCCCACCCACCCCAACTAATTGAATAAAAACTTTTTTAATCCCTATCCCATGCAGCTGATCAACATCCAAGAAAACAAGATCTTCTAAAATGCCTTTAAGCATATAAAATAATAACCTCCTGACTAGAAGCATTAAAAAAAATAACCTTTTTTTTATTCGTGTTATCTTGTATAAGATATTTTTCATTAAATTTGGAGCTTGATTTTGTGGTTTTTCTTGCTGGTTCCTTAACGATCTTGTGATTGTTTTATTCAAAACCAAAATATATACATTCCTGAAGCTTTCTTTTGTTTTTTTGTATATTTTTTAATTGACTCTTCTTGACAGCTGGGTCTTCTGTCGTCTCTTGTGATACAACTGTCGCCAATTGTATGATCCATTTTGAGTTTTATTGCTTTGATTTTTTCCGAAAAAAAAATTCCAAAATAAAAAATTCGAGCAATGAGATTTAGGAGTATTTCGCTCCGGAATTAATAAATCTTCTTTCTATCTTCCGTTATTATATCCACAGTCCTACACGCAACCATAGAACGTTATTACAAAAATCTGATTGGGCGAAGGCCTTGCCATGCAAAGGACAGCCTCAATTTGAAACGAATTATCCAGTACGAGACTGAACCTTAGCGGATTAAAGCAGATACATAAATCAGCCAAAATTGTTTTCCAGATTTGAATAGCAAAAACAGAAAAAAAAATCCACCTTACTGTTTGAGAATACATGTAGCCTCAAAAAAAGTACAAAAAATAGCTGATTTCGCAAGTATCGAGACAAAGTTGATTTACTAATTAATAGCATCTTTTTTTTCGTACCTGCTATTCAAATGTTACTGTGTAGAATCCAAAATTTACAGAGACTTATTTCTTTTTAGGATCTTATTAATGTGTCATGAATTCTTTTGGCGCTAACTTATTGAAAGCGTTAGGTTCATGAAATGATGAACCATTGTCTTATCGATAATAAATCGTTTTCCAGCTGACATAGTGGTAGCGGTGTTTTAGTGGATGGTCAATTCTTATGTTACTTATATTGATCTCTCAAGGTCTGTACAAGTTTGTATTTCAAAACTCATAATTTTATTCAACCGCTACCAAAAGAATCTATACAAAAACTTACTTAGCCGTCGTCTAGGGCCTATACTGGACTACCATAGGCAACAATACCAATGCTTAGAGCAAATTATATATATTGAGAGTTTTACATTTTCTATTGTTTTTGTAAAAAACCCAAGTTTTGAACTGATGTTTCTTCGTATATATTTTATAGAGTTGCTCGGAGCTTTATTACGGTAAAAGAAATTATACGTTATTAGGTTAGTCTGTGCTTATTTTTATGCTTGATTAATCAGTTTTTTAGGCGTTAAAGTTATCGTTTTCTTTTTCCCATAATATTTAGTGGATAAAATGCTAGAATATTGTAGCTTAGTATTTATTTTATACAGGCAGCGACATCTCGATAAATATTTTACAGATTCAGTTTTCTATCGATAGACTACTGATTGTAATTGTTCTTGGTCTGTTTTCCTAATTAAAATTGTTACTATTCCTTGAAATTAAATTCGATGATACTTTTGCACATAGGAATGTTTCTAAAATGGGGGCCAGTCATGCAATATCTATCAACTAACCTTTAGTCCGGTATTTAAGTACATGTTAACTTAACAATGAAGGTAGTTATACAATGGATAACGTTGCTCTGTTACATATAACTAGATAAACAGGAGAAATTTTGGTAACCATTAGATATCTTGAGACTGTTCCTAGTTTGATAAGAAGTTAAATTTTTTCCAGTGCGATCATAGGGTCGCATCTTAATTACCCATAATAGGAAAGGAAGATCTACATCGTATGAAAACTCATATTGTCTTATCGTTAATTCAAGAAGATGCACAGTAAGAAGCCAGTAAGCTAGCGCCACACAAGATTATAAAGAAGGGATAAAGAAAGACTCCCCCGAAGATAGGTAAAAAATAATTAGCTTTCTTCAAATCATATCTAGTTAAAAGAGAAGGTAGGTAAAAAAACTTTACTTTTCTGGATGACAGAGAAACTCAAAATTTAAAATGTAGTTAATCTTCAAGTGACGTTGAATGTTCAAGGGGTGGATGTATGACTTGAACCCGGGGTTTAGTTTTTGTTTAGGCTCATGCTCTGAGGAAATGTGATTGAGGGGCTAAGATTGGGATTTTAAACAAAGGTCAACAATAGACATAATATATACTTGTTGGAAACGAATGTGATGGAAAGACGTGTTTTATTACTTTGTAGTGGAAAACTGTCAAAAATCGTTCATGTTCTATGAACTTTCTCTTCTGTAGCATTTGTACTATATGGTCTGCTCCTCTTTCTATATACTCCTCCAGTTTATTTTAATCAGTTGCTAACTGGTTCAACATTCTGTGGTTCTTATGCTCATGTTGTGAGTTTTAGGTGCGATTTTAAGGAGAAATTCAAGATCGTTCCCGACAATTCTGTTCCTTGAGTAGTAGAGGATTGACATGGCTAGGCTTCAAACTTCTTCACTTTATGAACAGAACTATAAACTCCCTTGCTTATCTCCATATGGCTCATATAACGACGGAATTTAGATTACGGATATCTTTTATCCAGGATAGAGGAAGTGATATCTGTTATACTTTGTTTTAATGATTTCTTGGAGGAAACCAAGGCTCTCTCATATTGATATATAGGAAGGGTGGCTTCTTTGAATTATCTCTCTGGAATATTAAAAACATACAAGAAGAATATGGCTCGAACAGTTAAAAAATGATGGGCATATGTTTGTACGATTTGTTCCAAGAAACAATTATGTCACAGGTGGAAGTTAGTTTTGTTAGTCGGGTTATAGAGGTAGTATTATCCAATATAATTGCTTTGTACCCTTCCTTTTTCATGTCTAGCTGAAGATTCTGAAAATTTTCCACAGTAGTTTTCATGTTGAAGCTGTGCAGTTGACAATCTCTCTACGCATACATATTCTTATTCTTGATATAGTACTGGCTTTGTCACCTTTTAAAACTTTTGCTATTCCTCCTTCCATTCAAGGAGAATATCTCGATTAATTATATCCTGAAAATTTGATTTAAGAAAAAGATGTTCTGACCGACCATTTCCTCTTACAACACTTTGATACCCAACTGATCTTTGAGCTGAGATTTAAACTACAGGGAAAGAATTTTGAATATATGCCTTGATGTACTTATAATCAGTCTTTTTATCGTTTTTGTTAAATGTAAGATCTTCTTCTATGAATTTTCTTCTATTTTCATAATATCTAAGAAATGAAAAATTTCTTAATTTGGACTAAAACTCGCCGGTAATACCTTGGTAGGATCTGAATAAGAGTGTCCTAGCTAACTTGCTAAAGACCTCTAGGAAGAGTGTACTATTTCTCTTAGGCAAATTTAGTACCAAAGAAACTTAAGCTAAAAATATTTAGAATAATTCTAAATGCTCTAATACCCCCGTTTATCAAAACCACATTCTGTTTATTTAGAGCAAATTACAGTAATAGAGAAACGGTATACTTTGAAACTTTATCAGTTTTAAATACAATTCTTAAGAGAATATATATTCAAAACAGGCAGAATGTATATCCACTATTCTTTTCTAAATGTTATTTTTTTATACTTTTGGATAGAACATAATAAAGAAAATCTACCAGAAGAGATGCTCTTTACTAAGTTTCTTTAAATATATAAAAAAGTCAAATAAGAAACGGTAATTTAAAGTAAAAAATATTTATGTCTCGACTAAAACTTTTGATTTAAATCTAAATTCTATTAGAGGAATAAATTTGTCATTTTAACTGAAAATTTTATTTCCCTTATTCAATACACGCTCGAAGAAAATGAGGTTTTATTTTTTATATAAGTCGCGTTGAAATATTTTCTCTTTGAAATAGTTGTTAAGTATTATGAATTCAAGTCTCATCAATAAATGTCTCTCGTCATCAGATTGTAAAATCTAAAAGCTTGTTTCAACATTTTTTTTCTCATAAGCAGAGGATTGATTATGTCCGCTGCGAGTTTCGTTGGAAATGTAGTATTTACCGTTAAAACCAAACAGAAACTGAACTTTAAAACGGTATTAAAAAAATGCTCATCGCAAAATTTCTTGAATAGATTTTTGACAAAATCAATTGATAATATTCCTTCTTTCTTTTACTTTTTCTGAAATTGCGTTCTATATAGAGGCCATAATTATCTAATATATTCTTAATAATTCTCCAAGCATGTTGTTAAGTTAAATAACTAATATTAAGAGGGTATACATAGATGATGAATATTTAGTACTTGTGCCCAAAATATCAAATGAATTTTCTCAAAATCATTACTATAAAATCAGCTTCCTAATTTCTAATCGACTATATTAGATTTCATTAGATCTATTGAATTAAGAAACTTTCAGCCTTTGAATAATGTCTAGTTGAAAGAAATCTTACTTGATATGACCCACAAATAGTAAATCTTATAAAGTGGATATTGAGAGTGTATTGCCAAGCAATAAAGCAATTGAAACAAGAATTGTAATATCTAAGGATAGAACAACGCAAAGATATAATAAAACAATTGTTGCTAGCTCTCAATTTATCTAGTTTCACCAGCTCTATGAAATAATTTATACCCTAAGTGATTCAATCCAAATTACGAAAATATGATTCTTGCGGGAATAATTAAATTTAGATACGTTTTATCATATTTTATTTTTTAACCTATCAAACTATAGACTATTGATACTAGAATATTTGCAAAATGAAAGTTATAATACCGGTAAAGATATTTTAAAAAATTTCTAAAGGGGTCGTGTGAATGTCGGTAACTTTACTGAAACATCCGAAACACGTGGTATTGAAATTGAGAATGTTTTAATAAAATAATGATGGCTCATGTAGTAACAAATACAAAAGAAATCAGAAAATCACCATTGAAAAATATTCTTAATATTTGAGTTAGGATCAATCCCATTAAAATTTCTAAAGAAATTCAATATACTATCATTATATAGGCACCTGGTGAAATAGCAAAGCACAACTATCTACAATTATTATAGAAACAGTTTAGGACAAATATTTCATTTACAGAGGTTTTAAATAATATTGGTTTTGAAAGATATAGAAACTTAAAAAGAAAAACTATAAGAAAAGCCGAAATATATCTCTTTCATTTTCTAAATACGTCCAGATCTCAAATAAACTTCTTGATCTGATTAAATACATTTTCTTCTCGGTCGTTGAAAAATCTTATTAAGTTCTTCTATCAATAAGAAAAGTCTTAAAAGCTTACAAAAACGATATTCAGCAAGTTACAGTTTGTGTTTGATCATTGTCCCAACCATATCTCACCAAACCACGTCATCATTTTTTTATCTTCCGTTATATTCAAAATGACATTACCAACTACTTTCTCAACTATCAATGATATTTAATTCTTATAAATACAACTTCCTTTAATCAAATATCAATTTTACATAAACCTCCTTTTTGCCCACAAGAGATCCGCTTGGCTCTCAACAAAGGTTCAATTATACCTCACCCGCTCAACACATTTCTATCTTTATATTTCATTTACTAGAGGTTATAACATCAGCTCTTTATTTTATATTTACAAACCAAAACAAACTTATTTCAACATATTTTGCTTCATATCATGGTATTATGATTTTATTTTGATAGTCAAGTACTTATCGAAACTAACTCGAACCACATGGTTCTGATCCTAGTGATCTGTTTATATTATTTTATCAACACAGAAAAACTTTAGCACATGGTCCATATTATGCAGAAGTATTCCATAGATGGGGTAATATTGGCTACATATGCTCAATCTCCTAAAGCCTTTACTATGAGAAGAAAATGAAACCATTTTTTCTCATTTTGTTGGCCTAATGCCATGATTATGAACTCAATAATACTGCAAGATATACATAATGGTTCAATAAAAATAGTTTTTGAAGCTTTTTAAATTAGAAAAAAACTCAGTTACAAACTTAAATTACATCATCAATAAAACTAACCCGACACATACCCTTAAACACAAAAATTTCTCCGTAGTCTGAAGAAATAAAAAACAGCTTGTTGAAGCTATTTAATATATTTATGATGATTTGGATGAAACCTAACCTTCTTACATTGGTGTAATTTGGGTCACGATTTAGTAAAGGGTTTTATGTGCATCTGAACAAGGTGTAACACCAGGAATTGTTAGTGTAATTCCATGAAAGCTACCAGTAGCTTAATAGCTGAACTCTAAAGCCCAATACTATAAATTCCAACCCATTGTTAGACAAATATAGAGGGCTAAGGATATTTGAAGTTTACTAGAAGATAGTACTCAAGTAGTTTAATTTAAAAAAGCAGGGAAATATACAGTTGTTTTACCCTAGCATAGCAGGGTAAGGGGATTTGATGTTCCAATGCCTTTAAAATAGTTCACAAGACGGCTCTCTTTCCCCATTCGGTACTTGATGATGATAGAGAGTGAGCTCATGAATTTTTAAATATCTTGAACATAGATTAACTTAAGTACTTATAAAACTTAAGAAAATTGAGCTTGACTAATGTGCTTAAGATTTTAACAAACCTAATTTTAAATAGAAAATTTAGAATGTTTAAACTCGTGTTAAAATTAAAGTTTGTGTGTCTTTGATGAAACATGGGTCATTTCAATACTGAATGTAGCTTGATAATAAAGTTTTCTTCTTCTTACCTGTTCATCCTGAACTTTTCTGTTTTGCCCGTTGATCTCGAACTTATTTTATATTAGTATCTTAATCCTGGACTTCCCTTCCACTTCGTATTTTGTAGCAGAGCCTCCTTTTTTTGATATTTTGTTTTTAGCTCTTGTTTTTTATTACTAATTTTTTGGAAGTTAAGTTCTTGGTACACTTGAAACAATGGTGTAAATTACGTTAACGTGCATAAATGTTATTCCAGAGTGTGTGATGAGACTAATTGATTACATTTGGTAGCCTTTTTATATTATTAACGCTACGAATAGTCATATTTCAATCAATATCTTTCTCATGAAGGACTTAAAACTTCCATATATATTATTTCTGAACTAAATGCCTCTGTATTCATATAGATGAAATCTAACAACTTGTTTTTTTGATTTCTCTGTTACGACTTTATACATGTAAATAATATTTTGAATACATATTTCAACTTTATATGTCACAGCCCCGTATTAAAAAATAATTCATAATTTCTATACTCGATAAAAATAGTTTTAGAATAAACATAATGAATCAATAAAAATAAGAAGAAATAATTACGTTCCGGTAAAGTAAGTTCACATTCTAATTCAAATTTAGTTCTGGTTTTTGCACTTAGTTATATACCACTCTTGTGGTCTATTAAACTAATTGTACAGGCACTAATGATACACTTAAATTATTCTTTTCAATTTCCATATTCTTATCAGCTCGTATTTTACCACTATTTGATTACGTTTATCTCCTTGTATATTCATTTTTTCAACTATCTTTTCCGTTAACCCTACTAATTTTATTAACAATACTCCTACTGAAAGAGTCGTTGTATCTATCATAAGCATGATGTCAAATGACAAGTAACAAATTTTCTCAAATACCGAATATATGTAATAGTTCCATCATTCATAACTATTAAACTTGGTAAAAAATAAAAGGTTGTTACACTGTAGAAATATATGAACCAGGGTTTTGTTTATTTCAAATAAAACAGCTTCCCCTAAGTATGTGTTAACCCGGAAATACCAAATATAAGAAATATATTAACAAGATGAACTGAGAAGATTAGCTTAGTTGAACATTTGACGATAATAAACATAGTTGAAGCGTGGTTTTTTAAGATGATATTAATCCTACTAAACTTTTCTTGTTATGCTTTCAAAATTTTGATCAGTTTTTTTGGAACTGTTAATTTTAAGTGATCAAGAGATTCTGGGTCTCGCTAATGTTTCGATTTATATGGGATCAGTTATCCCAGACTTATGACTAATACAAGCCTTTAAGTTATTGATTTTTTATCTACCAAAAATTTTGCATCTATTAATATTTTTTTGTTTTTACTAATTTATTTAGATTTTTTTGGGTATACTTTATTCAGCTATAGTATGAGAGAAAGATGTTATATACATTCATGGAACTGAATTTTTGCTGAAAATATTCTATTATATCCTTTCGGTACCAGAAGCAATGTTAGAAAAAAAAATAAACAAGAATTTTTCAGTGGTTTATTCCTTTGTTATCGGAGTTGATGGGAGCAAATGGTCAACTTAAAATTTGGTATACCAACGGGTAGGTAAACTTCGGTTGATTGAGTGAGCTTCATACATATCCTATGTGTAATATTAAAAAGTGATGTTTTTAGTTAATGATTTTTTCTAATTCTTTTAAGGTTGGCGACATCTTCAACTAACTGTATCCTTTGGCTTCTAATTGATACTGAATCAATAACTAATACCTGCTAAGAATATTTTATCTTTTTTTAGGTAAATTGCAGCAGATTTTTTTTGAATTTGAGATAATTTGGATTATCCATATTTCAGATCTTTCTCACAGATTCTGTTGTTCATTTAAGCTCCCTGAAAACATTGTAGATACCCAATTAATGGGGTAAAATATTCGTTTCCTTTAGCTAGAATTGATTTAGCACCGATTTTACTTTCCCTGGCAAAGTATAAGAATTCTAGTCGATTATTTTATCTTCGGGTTAACTAACAAGGCTATGAGACTCGTATCTAAGAAAACCCACATGACATTATTACTTTGTGACTATCTTTACATAATAATATTATTAAATAGATGCCAGTATATATAAGTATATATACTTTCTAGATTAGTTTGTCTAAATCGACGTTCTAGGGTGTACTGTTAACCGATATATCTGTATAACCGTGATAAAAACCAAATATTTAGGTTTTTATTGGTTATGCGACTACTCCGGTCATTTCAATAAGATTTTCAGAAACTATTGCATCTGTTTGGGTGACTCTTTAGTATGACAAGTGATTAAATGACATTTGCCATCGCGATTACACACACTGTCAGAAAAACTTTATCCCGAGTCTTTTGTAGCAAATTTTAACTTCATTAAACATAGCATAATGCACACAATGTGTTATTGTAAAAACATAGATATCTTCATCTGCTAGCTCTTCTACCTCATAACCTTCTTTTGCGGAAAATATTAGTTTACTTAGCAATTTAGTTCATTCAACAATTTGAAGCATTGATCATTTATTTTCCAAACTAAAACAAACTCCTCGCCTTATTACAAGCATTTAAGAAGAAGCCACTCACTGATATAATCACCAAGGTGCTATACTTTAGATATTTCATAACTATGTTCAAAGTTAGTATAAAAATTACTAGTAATAACAACCTACCTTGTAAATACCCATCTTAAGATAATCACTCTAACAGAATATTAGAATTGGAATAAAAAAAATTATTGTTTTATACTAGTTCGGTTACTTTTCTGGACATGAACCAAACATTGTGTTATGTAAGAAAGATTGTTGTAAATCTCGGACTCGACTATTTAAGAGCTTTCTCTTATTTAATAAAGAAGATTTTTTGTCTGTTAATGCGATATTCAAAAATAAGATGTACGACTTTAACTTTGCCAATCGTAAAAAAATAAACCATAAAGTGTGTTTAAAAATATGGAAACTTTTGGGTAATAGATGCGAATATATTATGGGCAGCAGTTTTGCGATGTTTAAATATTCTGTATAACAACTAATTTCGTTTGTAGGATTATGAGTCCAATTTAACTTCTTTTTTACTAAAGATGTGTATAATTTTAAAGTAGTAGAAAATTTTAGACCCATTTTTGCTATATTAAAAGCTCTATATTTTTTTATCTTTCTGTTTATAATTTATGGTACTTTATCTGAGATATTTAAAGAGCATTTTCAATTTTCTTCACTTGGTAATAAATTATTTTTTTTATTTTTGCAATGACTATAAAGACTTCAATTATTATTATAGAACGTACATAAAAATTCTTCTGAAAAGCCTCTGAAAGAATTGTGGAATTTTGATGTTTTTTAAGATTTAATGAATTGAACTTTCTTTAGAGTTGTGGATATTTTAAATTTCTGGTACATCCTTGTAAATTTGTTTGTCTATTGTCTACAAATTTCCTAGCTTTTTAATTAACCTTGTCGCAGCTTGATGGCTAATGTCTTTTTGAATTTAGAGTCCGACTGATATCCCATTCACAACTGTGAACAATCTGATCATATGTCGATAAATTGCTAGAAATAAATATATTTTCGTTTAACTTCATTTTAATTCATTTGAGAGAGTGAAGTAAAATTCTATTTACATCTCTATCCAATTTTAAAAATTTACTAAGTAGGATTAGACTTGCGTTGCAATTTTCATTTTGTTAATATTTCCTTTTTCCTTTTTTTAGCTTTTGAAGTAATAGTATTTGTCATCGGTATGCATGGGGTGTCTATTGCTCTGTATATTATTATACTCGTCAATATTAAGAATCCTAATTTAGTTGTTTTAAAAGTGATCTTTGTAAGATTATAAATAAAGTTCTTTTACTCATTTATTTTCCAGAAGTAGTGAGATTAAGACTTAGCAACATTTCTAGAGGTTTTCCAATTGAATTAATCCAATCCTATGGAATCCGTAAACTTAAGTTTACAAACTTTGAACCACCTACGAGATCCCTTTTCAGGAAAACAGTTCTAAATTCTGCAAACAGATTATTAATTTAAAAAAAAACTTCCAGCTCTGATAGCTGATATTGTTCTATATTCAAATGTTTTCACCAATTAGTAATGGCTATTTTAGTGTAATATAAAAACCAACACGATTATTTTTTGTAGGATGTCAGCATAGTTTCAAAGTTACGATACAATCAACTCTTACACCTAATACGTAGGCAACTTCTCTAGAAAAGTATGCTTAGTATGCGACCTCTATAGAGGCATAAACAAGCTACTGTAAGTTTAAGATCCAAATTACATTTTTCTGTTTCAGGGAAAATATTCTAAGTGGCTGATGACGTTTATGAAATAATTCTTAGAGAGTTTTGACTTAATTGCTAACATTAAACGTAAATATAGCCAGAAAACTTTTATTTCTTCTGGTTCCTTTAAAAAACAAGTATTTCTTGAGTAGAAGTTTTCATTTATGCGCATAAAATGTCGATTTATTTTTATCCAGTAACTTTTTACAGGAAAATATATGTAAAAACAAGACCGTTGTGCACCATTTTGAACAATATTTGAAAGTTCTTTAAAAGTAATGAAGTGGTATTAAAAACTTGAGTAAATATGCGTTCTTGCTGATGTAATTAAAATATGTTGATGAGTTACTATAAAATTTGAATTTTGGTGATTTACTAACATTTTTATTGTTTTAGTCAACATATATTTAATTAACCATACTCAAAATTCATGACCCTTCTAATAATTTTCTCTGTAAAATAATACAAATACAAATTATATATTTTATTATCTTTCAGCTCTGGATGTAACTTTACGTAGTTGAAGTAATTTAAATTCCACAAGAAAGTTAATTCAATGAATGCTTTAACTATTAACTAATTGAAATTCTTCCCCATATTTAATTATTTTATGTCACTGTAATAGATCTGACTTTTGCTTGTATAAACCTTTATAGTGATTATCTAGATCTGTATCATGTTTTCCACATTTCTAGGAAATGTAAACTATATAACACCTTGTTGCCTAGTGCCCCAATATTATATAATGCACTTAGGAATTTATATAATATGCATGGTTAGTCTGAAATAAAAAAACTGTGTATAGTTGCTGTGTTTATCTGTTAATAAAATAATCTGATTTAAGAAAAAACTAATAGTCTATTCATTATTCGAATACAGTCATTTTTGCAAGAAAAAAGAAATCACAGTTGAATGACAATGTATCTTAACAAAAATATACTACTCAAGAACAAAAATCAATCTAAAAAAATCAAAAATCCAAGTTACCAAGATCCGCAATCAAATTCTAAAACACCGAAATCAAAGAGATGATTAAATCAAAGGATAAAAAACAAAAAAAGGAAGAATATGGATGATATCGTATTTCCATGTCTTATACAACTTTGAGATAATAAATTTGACAAATCTTCTACGAAAATATCAGATACCAATAAAATAAAAGGAACAAAAAATAAAGACATAGAACAAAGAAAAAATTCTCTATAAAAACAGCTTGTTCTTGTCAAACAAAGACAACTAACTTCCTTGAAAAATTTGTGATATCTTAATAGCTAATATAATCCATCCTGACTAACCTTTCTAAGAAAGATGTTAAGGAAACTAATTATAAAGAGGTCGAGCAGAATAAAATGACAAATAAAAGGAAGGTGAATGATGTATCCAGGAAATCTGCTCATAAGTCGATAGTTTGAAAATAGTGAAAATTTTCAGTATTTTATTCTGATCGCAGCGAGTTGAAGTCAGCACACACCAAAAGGAAATTTATCTCTTGTGCTGGAACCACGGCTTTTGATCTTGAATCTTGAGAAACTTATACTTTATAGTCAAAAACTAGCAGCAAATTTTCAGTAGAAGATAAGAGAAATTTATTTCTTAGAAGTATCTGCAAGCTTTGCAGAATGCAAATGTCACAACTGGATTGCTAACTATTGATCAGATCCCACGAATGCTTCTATAAATATTTTGTCAATTAAGATGAGACGTTCTTCGATGTTTTTTGTTAAGTGTTAACGACTAGTCAAACTACGAATTACTTATAAACCTTATAACAATAACGGCTAAGCCATCATTCCTTTTTTTCAAAGACAAACTTCCTGTAGTTAGTAATAAGGTCAAGGCCAACTGAAAACCAGCGGTAGCGTAGATTACATGGTCGTGAAAAGAGATCCAAATATTGTTTCCCAGGCAATAAGGTCTCAGCTAATTCGTAGATCTCTACCGGCTTCTGGCTCTGTGTTAAATGTCTTGATAAAATAACATCATTGGCTCTTCCAAGTAGTAAATCAGGGTGATTTCCCTTAGTCGCTAAAATACATTTTTCTGTAGCATGGCGTAAAATATGGCCATTTCCAACTGCAAATTTGTCATGTTTCATTGTCTTGACCCAAGTAATAAGATTTCGATATTTAAATCCCTGTTGCTGTAACCATTTCTTCGATAAATCCAGTTTATTATTCACAGTCCATAGGAGAACTACTCCATGCTTAACCAATTTTCCGATGTGTATTGACAATATATCTTTGTCTGACAATGTTTGATAAGAAATACTTGCACCACACGTAGGGGCATCAGATAAGTAAGTCCATGGCGGATCAATGTGTAAGAGATCAAAAGTTCCAAATGAGTTCAATAGTAAATTTATTGCCGAAGGTTCAGATAAGTTAAGTTTATTATGAATACTTTGAGGTGGCGGTATAGTGAGGTCAATAGAATTAATTGGTGTAAATAAATCAGAGTCTGTAGATAAAATATAATGGTTTGAACCACATCCTGAGAGTCTAAATTGCTCACCATCGAGTTCCAGAATGACATAATCTGCGGACATGGACCATAGCAAAAGGTTGTTTGAATAAAAGTCTTTAAGAGCTTCAACAACTTCGTGTTCATATTTTTGAGCGAATTTAAAAAACTTGGATTTTATTTTTCTTTCATTAATCAATGACACTAATTCCTTCTCTAAAATTTTCCTTTCCACTTGCGGTGAGTTCAGCACTGGTATGGTATCTCTGAGGTTGCAGTAGTCATTAAACGTGAAGTAGTCCAGGTAGTTTTCAATATTGTCTAGTCTCCTAAAAAATGGTATAACAATCTTGTGGCGTTCCATTGGTGCTAATCCAAATCTCCATTGGTTTAAATAACGGCGTAGCATCAATTCTCGGGGTCGAATATTGTGTTCACGAATATGAAAAGCCTTGAAAGTGTCTCTATTTTCCCTTCGAACTTTGAAAACATCCAAGTACAATCCATGGTATTCTATCACTGCTTGCTTAAACACTAGCTTCTGAAGTTGATTGTGCATCTGCTGAGAATTCTTGCCAGGTAACAAATGCAACTGCCTAATCTTCTTGTGATTTCCAAATCCATATATCATCACTGCGCATCTCAATATTTCCTTTTCTTCGGGCAACCATCCTGGTGCACTCGTAGGTACCGCTTGTCCAGACACACCAATATGGTTAACCTTGTCAACGGATTTGGAGTTAATATTGTTCCATAACTTTTTCGTCACCTTTGTGTGAGTATCTCGATAATTAGCTAGAAAATCCTCCGTCAAACTTGGTAGATCCTCGCACATGGTTAGCCAAGGCTCCCATGTAGGATTATCATAACCAAGCCATTTCGTGTGCACGATTACTTCGTTCTCTTTGGTGATGTCTAGCTTCGAAAAATATTCAACTTCAAGAGGAGTTTGATTAGAAAGAAAGAGATCAATAATTTCCTGAGTAGGCTTGAATGTCTCATCCTCGTAAGGCCACAATCTGGAAGCATGAACGATTTGTCTCTTACCCAGTAAGTCTTCAATTTGATAAACATTTGAGCTGATAATTTTGATTATTTGATACGACCCAACGAATAGGGGTAAGTGTTTTACTTGTGCTGCTTTTGTTCCTGACTTGGACAATAAGATCCAGTCGCTGACGTTGTATTGAATAACGGGGCCTTTCAACTTGTCGTTGTATCGTTTATTCTTTCGCAATCTAAGCTCCAGAGTCGTATCGTAAGCCAGCTTTAATCTTCGATCCATCAATCTTCTTATCTCCTTGAAATTTGCTTCAACAGATTTCATCTTCCTAGTTGTGAGATTGGTTGAAAGTGTGGCAGCTAAACCAGATATATTTTCTAACAACGTCAACGAGCTGGTATCCGGGGCATTCATAAATAACTGGTTCGGAGTGTACCCAGCTTTTGTTCTTGAAGGATAGTTGTTTAACGAATCCATTATAGTTCCAACCAATTTATGAACTTCTGGGGTGTTGATCCGAAACTGCGAGCAAAGGGTTCTAATAATTCTGATGATTTTAGCGTTGGTTACTTCAACCACTCCATTTGTACAGGGGCTAAACTTGATGCTGAAGTATCTTTTAAAATGGTAGACTTCGGAAAGTGTTTGTAAAAGTTTTCCGGCAAAATAAGAGACGTTGTCTGTAACCAGTGTAAAATTGTTTTTGAGTTGAAAGTTTCCAAGAAATTCAATAAGGGCTAGAGCCATGCTATGTGCATCTTCTTTTTCCACAACTTTTATAAAAACCTTACGGGTTGCATTGTCGACCATCACAACTATCTTACAGTCACTGTTTATTGACAAAAAATCAGCATGGATAATTTCCCGCGGGGTGCTAGAGATAAGAGTCAAATGCAATGGTCTGCGGATAAGTTGAGGCTGGTTGTTAGAGCAATGAAGACACTTCCTTCTAAAGTTCTGAATAAGAGTTTTCAAACTAAAACCCTTAGGGGTTTCAAAACTAAAAGATTTCCCCAATAATTTTTCCTCCTGTTTAGTTGACACGTGGTTCTGCGAAACATGGTTAGATATAATCAACCTGCAAATGAAATTGATGTCCCAAGGAATCCATATCTTTGAATCTTTAAATATTATCTCCTCAACTTCTTTCTTTGAATAGTTCCTTTGTAACTCCAGTAGTTCTTGATCTGAAGGCTTCTTAAACTTGTTCTTGTACCTTGGAGAAAGAAAGGATATTCTGTTTTCATCATATATTCTTGTCGCTTCGTTAAGGTCCTCTAAATCAATTTCAACGTTCAGAGTATAAATATCTTTGAGAAACATCAGTATATCTGTTTGAGAATCATCCGTTTGTATAAATTCTTCTGCATATCTGTTTCCCCAACGCGACAAAATATCGGCCGCCACGTTTTCCTCTCCGGGGATATGTCTCACAACTATGTCGATCTGCTGAAACTGGTAGCTCCATCTCGACATCCTTCCAACTTGACTCTGTTTCGGGCTTTCCTCTGACGACAACACATATTGAAGGTTCTTGTGATCCGTGAAAACTGTAATTGTTGATTGCTGACCGAAGAGAAGCCAGGGGATCCTTTTAAAAGAGAACCAAATCGGGTACAATTCTTTCGAAGATATGTGCCAATTCAACTGGCCTTTCTGAAACTTGCCGCTGAAAAGGAATATTGGAAAGTGAATCTGGTTCTTGATCAACGTGTTGTCTTCGATAAGCTCAGGGTTGCAGTTCTAGCAATGTGTGATCATCAAACCCCAATATAAATCTGAGGCATCCGCGAATAGGCACAAAGGTTTGGAAGGGTCGTAACTGTTCAATCGTCTTCTTGAAGCTTTATTCAGCATGTCTAAAAACTCGTTCCACTTGTCCATTGACTCCTCGGTCCATTCAACCGGCTCATTTTCCTTTTTCAGCTGTGCTTTTGGCTTTCTAAGGTCTACTAAATTAGAAAAGTAGTCTCTGTATTTAGTGAGGTTTGGTACTGCAGACGACAACCAGTTAGCTAAATGTAAAACCTGAGCGAGCTGGTGCCGATAATATGGTTTCTTGACTTCAAGAATCTTGTTAAAGTATTTTGGACTGAAGTTCCAGCCTTCCTGGCTGACATTTCTTCCGCACCATTCAACCTCTTTTTGTAAAGGGAAGCATTTGTCTATATTCAATCTCAGGTTCAACAAAATAAATCGTTCAAGAAATTCGGCTAAATTCTGTAAATAATTTTCGAAACTGGAAGAATAAATTACGATGTCATCTATCCAGCATATGGCTCCTTCCTTTGCCTTCATAAACTTTGGACCTAAAACTTCTGTCTGCATACGTTCTTGAAAAAGCATCGGAGTGTTTATCCAACCCATGGGGCTGCCAACCATTTCGTAGGCCCCAATAGGTGTGATGATTGTAAAATAATGCATAGAATTTTCGTGGACTGGCATATAATCAAAGCCACTTAAAATATCAAACGCTCCAAAATATGCTGAGCCCATTGGAACGAAGACTTGTTGCTCTAAATTTGGCATCGTAAGAGGCGTCTTTATTGTAACCTTGTTCAATGGCTTCATGTTGGTAACCATTCTATATTTCTCAGGTCCTTTCTTTGGCACTAAAAACGTCTGGCATCCATGTTTAGGGTTGCGGCTTCTGCGAATTAAATTGCGTTTTTCCATACTTTCAAGCTTACTTCTTAAAAATCCGAGCATTGTAGGGCCATAGTTTCGGGATGAATCAACAGAAAAGGCAGCGTCTGGTATCATGTGGCAAAATATGGGTCTCAATTTCGACATTCTGGCAGGCGACTTCTTGTCACCGAATGCTTTGTATTTGTCCAAGAGTATATTAAGGAGCAAAACGATATCTTTACCCTCAAAGTCACCCGACAAAGCATCCATATTCTTCCTTATTTTCTCCTTGATGCGATGTTCTTCGTCGGCATCGTTGCGTTCAGAGTTTTCGCCATATCCAACTTCCTCTGCCTCATATTCGTCTGGCTCCTCATCTGTCCTGAAAACGACAGGCTTCTGGTATGTAAAGTTGCCCCGTTGCAAATCCATTTTGCTGTATTCTACCTTAAAGACAAGCAAATCTAAATTGAATTGAGAACTGTTTGAGTCGACATTTTCATAGTAAATAGGATTTGTAGCGCAAAGTTTTCAGTTTTGGTGTTGGTTGTTCAAGTGTTGGAGAATATTTAGTTCATTAGGAGAGTTAGGATGTGTATTCTGGGTGTCTTGTTGAGGTGCCAGTGACTGATGAACCTGGTTTATGTGTAGGTTCTGGTTGTCGTTGTTAAAAGGGTTACTAGGATGAGTAGCGGAGGTGTAAAGAACTTGGTCCGGAGTTGCTCTAAGGTTGTATAAGTCTTCAAAACCGATTAAAATCCATTGCCATTGAGGTGAGTCGACCAATGTGATTTTCATCCTCGGCAATTCGTTCTCTTTTCCGTCACTGTATTTAACCTTGAGGCGAATAAGACCCGTGTGAGTGGCCCTAAGCTTCTGGTCGTTTGGTAACACAACGTATCTCTCTTTCCTCATCGGATAAACAGTGTGACAGAGCTGAGAATGTTGTTGGAAACCTCCAACTGTGGCAGTAGCACCACTGTCAAGACAACCCTTAACAAGCTGCCAAGACCCCATAGGCACAAATATGAATATTTGTGGCTTTTACTGGTTGAGAACTTATCCATTTATTCCTTCGAACCTGCGGACAATTACATCTTGAGCCCTGTTCGGATTGCGTTGGGGGGATTGATATCTCTGCATGGCTCCTTGCGATGATTGTTGAAGGTGGTAGTTGAAGTTGGGGAGCAAATTGTTATTCACTGGCGCACTTCTTGTGTTCCTAGGAGGAGTGTTAGATGGTAGTTGGCTTCTATTGTTCGCAGCTCTTAAGAATATCGGGGGAAGTCCGTTTGCTTTTCTCATCTCATTGATGGGGCAGTCGCGCTGATAGTGGTCCGGTTTTGAACAGATCCTGAAACTTCTATCATAAGTTGGTGCCGCTAATACATATTGTGGGGTTTGGTGGAAACCTGGAGTCGTCTGCTGAAACTTATGATGTGTTTGTGTTTGAGGGAGATATTGTTGGTTGGCATTTATATTCATGTTGCTGTTTGAAATATGTGGGTGGTAAACCTGTGGTGTTTGACCATATTGAATAGCTGGTTGAGGCGTGTAGTGTTGCTGAGGTGATTGGTAGGTAGTTGTTGGTTGCGTGTAGACAGCTGGTGTAGGTTTGGGACCCATGTGTTGGGACGATGCTTGTTGTATCTTCATCACTTCCTCAATTTTAACATCATCCTCTTGCTCATTCATCGCCCACTGCTTCAGCTTCAACAACTGTTCCAGCAACTCGAGTCCAGGCTTCTTATTTTCTTCCATTTTTTGTAAGTTTTCATATTGATCTTTGTCTAGAAGCTTCTTTTGAGCTGAACGAACTAGCTTGTGCAATTGATTATATTCATCAGTATCGATCCCAAACTTCGAGGACAGCTTAGAAATAGCAATTTTTAGAACTTGCTTTTCAACTCTTTTATCTTTCATCTCTTTTAACGTGACCAACCTTTTGATACTGTTAAAAAAATGTTTGACCTGAAGCCTATACGGGTTATCTTCGGGCCATTTTAGCTGCGTTCTAAGAATTCTAATATTCATTTCGCGTTTTTCATCGTCATATTCAGCAACTATCTGTTCTAAAACCTCCTTAATGTCTTTATCAGTTTTAGCATCATACACGTCGCTGAGTTCTCTTATGACTTTGCCGTCTATGTAGTGTTGGATGGAGATATTGCCGGATTGATGTGCGTAGGAGTGGGTGAAACTTATGACGTCTTCAGCTGAAAGGGTTTTTAAAAAAGGAGGGTTTGGCGCACTTTGAATAAAAAAGGTATTGTTTGGGGGGCTGCTAGTTGGTTTGGGACGTTTGTTTTGCTATTGTTGCTCGTGTTTGTCCCTACGGACTCGTTTTCTTCTTCGTATTCTTGCATTTCTGTACCTTGAATCTTCGATTTCCTAATGACGTGTTCTGATGAAAATGTAAGTTTCTTAATAAGACTGTCTTTTCTTCTTGGTTTCTCCCTGCTTAAAGACCAATTCAAGTTGTATTCTCTATTACTTGCTCTGAGAGGTGTATCTGTAAATCCTTTTGAATATCTAGGTGAGTTTGAGTGTCTAGTTTCAAGGTGTGATTCAGCTGCTTTGGGAGTAACAGCTAAAAGCTCTTCTCGAAAACTAAGATAAGATTTAGTGTCTTTTGAGTAAGAAGGTTCGCTTAAAGTTTTAGAAACTTTACGCGGACGCAAATATAATAAGTTTTCTTCAATAGCTTGATCTACTAAATGCTTTCCGCTTTTCGATATCTTAAACTTCTGTATCTTGTGAAATGTCAATGTAGAATCTTTCTCTTGTTCGAACAATGATCAGATCCCACCAATGCTTCTATAAATACTTTGTCAATTGAAATGAGACGTTCGTCGATGTTTCGTGTTAAGTGTTAAGTGTTAACGACTAGTCAAACTACGAATTAATTATAAACCTTATAACAATAACGGCTAAACCATCACTATCCAGTTTTTTCACCTTCTATATTAGATGACTTAACTAAGAAGTTAATTTCAAATTTTCTTTTGGTTTACCTAAAGAATAATATGAGTATTCTTACCATAAAAATCACTTATTTTTTGACCAATGATACATTTATGGGTTTTAGTTAAATGATTGTTAATATAGAAAAAAAAGATAAGAAATTAGAATATCTGAAACACCATTTATCCAAGTTCAAGATTAATAATAATAACAATAATAAGATTTTGCTTTTAATGGAGATAGACTTTAAGTTTCTATTAAAGAAATTAAGTGCGTAGAAATAATTCTATATTTTTTTGTTTAGACAAACCCGACACTGCAATATTTAACTATAGAAAACGAGAACAGAGAAAAAATATAATAGTAATTATTTTGGTCAAAGCTCCACCAAAGATTTTTAGCATACACTATTAAGAGTTAGTTTACAACCTCGACAATCTTTCTTTGGGTATGTTCCAAAATAAGTCGAGAAAATGATCACAGTATGGAAAGTTAAAAAAACATGTCACCTAATATGGTTTAATCGCTGGAAGTGGCGTCCCCAAAGCTATAAGTGGAGATGAAAGATGAATTGTAGATATACAGCAGGGAATAATAAAAATATGAAGAGTAATAAAAGAGCTATAAACAAATGTTTATAAAATATCTCCTGGATTACAATAATAACTTTTTTGAATTGCAAATGAAGACTACTTAGCTCATGTTGATAGTACAGGGAATATCTTACGAAGAAACACATAGAAGTAAAGAAGTTAGCTGATGTTGGAAAAGATAGAAACATCACCAGATTACAAATCATGGATTTTTTTATGTACGTTAAGTACAATTCAAAATTTGTTCTAAAAAATGAGCTGCCGGATAAAATGGCTCTAAAAGTAGCAAAGATAGTAAAGGCCAATATAATTTTCAAACAAGAGGAACACAAACTGGGCTTGAGATCGCAAAAACTTATTTCTAGTGGATATACACAACTGGAGATATATTATCATCAGGAAATACATTGGATGTATACATCCTCAGCTTGGATTGGAAAAGAGATCCTAAATCCTAGAGAAACAAACAATATGAAAACAAAAACAATGTTAAAATTCTTATGCCAGGGAAAGATACAAAGCGTTTAAAAGATTGAAACTGTATACGGATGCATTCACTGTTAAAGCCAGAAAACTTATGTTTCTCTATATTTAAAATGTTTTTGTTTTGGCAGAAAAAGAAGGAATTCAGGGCATAGAAGCTGAAGTATGGGTTTGTAGTTTTGAAGCCTTTCTATACTCAGCTAAAATAATGTTTTTGATATTTTTGCCAAAGTGGGTATGTATGTTTATGGGTTCCTTTGTATCTAGACATCATAGAAAAGTTTATTTTCATAATGGAAGGCTTTCTTTATTCATATAACCTTTATATATCTTATAAACATAGAAAATGAAATAAGAACCAAAGGGTTTCACTTGTAGAAGAATAAATATGTTTTGCATAGAAAGATTTACAATAATCCGATTGAACTTATTTTGAATCAACTGGTCTACCACTTTCACTGTGTCTAAAAACTAGAATAATGTCAGCCTGAAAGGATATGAATGGATGTATCACAAAAACTAGTCACAAGAAATTTATCTTGAATAAGCGGAGCATATTGAAGCTATCTTCTAAACACCCAGTAATATGGAAAAAAATAAAGCTATCTCATTTTAAAGAGGTAGAAAGATATGTAAACTGAATCCGATACGGATTTCGGCTATGCTCGACAATATCCCCTACAAATTAGAGAAGTTCGGTATTAGCGAGGGATGTATCAAACTTAGTGAAGAAAAAATTTCAATATTAGATGCACTGTATTTTAAGATGACTGAAAGCTTACTGTCGTTAAATTAAGAAGATATCTTGGAAGACAGAGTTAGCAGGTATATGGCCGCTAGGGGTTTATACTATCCAATGCTACTATGAGTATACCAACATCTATTGAGGTCGGGCTTATAGAAAGTCCCCAATCATGCATGGCGATAGTTACCATCAGGCTGCTGATGTTGAAGAATTTGGAAACACATGTTTACAGCTCCCATACAAACGGAAATATGCAGTGAGACACATAATCCGATTTGAGTCATCATTTTTTGTGGCCCTAAAGAAGTTAGAATTTCCACCGGACTGGAACTTTTTTTCGATTCAAGATAACACGAAGTGGAAGAACGAAAATTTCTTCAATAGATATCACATGGTCGCAAACATACGTCTAAGTGCTATCACTGTAAAAACTTTCTTAAATATTCCTTAATATGAAAGATAAGTCTTGTCGCTCAAGGGATCGAATTTCTATTTGACAATTAATATCATATCGGGACTGAATTTCTTGCATATGAGAGAATCACATAGACATTTATTTATATTAGTTACCAATCGTTCTGTATACAGAGTGATTGGGTTCATATGGGTTTGTGCAACTCCTTTGTGTTATAGCCCAAGCGAGTCACAAATCAAATAATCGACGGAGACAATGTACTCTACTCTTGGAGTCCCAAGAATGGAGTGGTTGCCTGACTTGATGACTTATTTATTTATGAAGATTTTTTTTGATCTTCTCTATCTTACTGGCAGATATTATGAAGAACACTTAATGGAGAAAGTTAAATTCTATTTGAAAAGTGTACATTTCTGGAAGCATCAACTATTTGGTATGGAGGAGAAATAGGATCTATTGATTTGAATTCTTCTCCCGATTCTCATCAATAAGTTATTGATTTGCTAAAACTCATTTTCAGACATAAATTATATCAGATGGTTTACTTAAGTAGATAACTATCCCGCGCCTAATATATGTTCACTAGCAGAAATAAAGCAACAGTTTGCTACAAATGTTATTCTGGGGGGGTTATAGGTTATTGATATCGAGGAAAAAAAGAAACAATGGAATAGAATGGGGAATTGGGTAACTCTTTTCTGAGGCTAAAGAATTCAACGGTCGAGGCTTTACAACATTTTTTATTTTGCTATGAGAACCAGATACCAGTTTTACTATTTGTGGACGCATATGTGACTATATGGGGTTTGAAGATGTCCCTAGATATACTTACAAACATGCCTGAAGGTGTCAAAAGTCTAAAGCCTAAACCACTCTTATTCGTCTTTTAATATTTTAATAACAATGAAGTGAGATGAAATATTGGGTTCAAGGAACTATACCCTATTATATATAGTTTCGACCGCGCTGATTTTTTATTGCGCTGTCACATTGGAAGGATATTCGTCTACACGAATCATCAAGTTTTCTCTCAATTTTCTTGACGAATGAAAATGAGAATATAATCTAGTTGTTTAGGTTTTTTCACTGGATAGTGATCCTTCAAAATATTGGAGAAACGTTTTTTTTATTTATCAGCCAGAGACAACTTTGTCTCAGAAATATTAATAGAATGGGAAAACAAGCAGGTAATATCATAGTTTATAGGTTGAAGCTAATATATGTAGAGCTCCGTGATGAATAAATAACTTATGAATATTAAAGTTTAGCGGATGAAGACCAACATTGGATATACATAAGCTATGGAGCAACCTTCTATTCAATTACCGAGTTGCAGAGTTCCTATGAGGAAATACAGAAACAAAGATTAGTGACCACCGATATAATAAAGATGAGATCGTTACCAACGCAAAATTCAACTCTGCAAAGAACATATCAGTATCCAGCAATAAGACCAAAGAACGAGGGAGAGACAAGACTTGGTAGACGCAAGCTTAGAGCACGGTGGAGTCCCATACGTCCTGATTACGCTGATATCTTTTTACTCTAATTTCATGGAAAAAATATATCATTTTTATCTTTTTTTATATTTAACATAGCATTGAGTGCATAAAGGATACCAAATTGAAGGAAAAGCAGAAGAAACTACCTGGGGATATACTGGGATAGGTAGCTTTTGATGAAGGCTGTATTATACAAATGGTATCTAGTAACTGTGAAGGACATGGTGACTCAAATAATCGTATTAATGCAAGTTATTCATGGTAATTCCAACAAAGTTAGGGGAAAAGAAGATATTATAGAAGTAATACTTTCAGGATCTAAATATGAGGAATTAAGACACCTTGTTGAAGTCTTTTAGAAGATGATGTCTACATTGCAGGTGATTTTCCAAGATTATTAGAAGAGTTTTTCATCTTAAGAGACTGGAGTTAAAGGCAAGAGATATTTTACACCGTGATTATTGAAGGCTTAGCCGTTGCTAGTTATTAGAATATATATGCTAATTTACCTAACTAACTAAGTCCCTGATATTACTAAAGTTTTACAAAGTTTGCATCTTAAGATATTTATTCAGATTTTTCGTGGGATCTGATCATTATCTATATATCAATAAATATGGATGCTTTATAGCACTCATAGATTCAAATATATGGAATGAGATGTTTCTCCTTGAGGATAACCCTATTTCACAGAGTATGGGTGATGTCATTATGGAATGGTGAGTACACCTTGATTTTGCTAATAAATTTACATTGATTACAGATAACGCTTCGCATTTTTCAAATCAGCTTTTGAACACACTATCGCGCAATCTAAGATATTAACATTCTTCTATCATAACCTATAGTCCGTGGAAGAACGACTCGGTGGGTGTATTCAGTATATCTATCTTGAAGTACGTCAGGCATTTGTTCTCGCAAAATAATATACACGCAAAAGATTCACACATCCTGGTGCCACTAATTACATGTTTTCTGAATAATAGACAAAATGGAAGAAGGGAAACATGTGGCCAAATCGGATATTTCTACTCTACAGTTTTAAATTTAGTTTGATACCAAAAAGTTTGAAATTATTTGTGATAAGATACGATAATTCATTGTGAAAACCGTGCCCCATATAGGAAATTCTGAATACTATGAAATTCTGGTTTGAAAGATTGGAACCAATACAGACTTGAGTCTATAATTTTAAAAAGTTGCAGAGGAACATGAAAAACACCAGACTGAATAAGAAGATGATATCAAGAATGTTATTTGAACCTGGTGATTATGCATTAGTATCCGAAAAAAGGTACAATACATACCCTAAACAAGACCAAACTTACATGGTTAGAGCCGTACCACATAATTCAAATTTCATCATATAATGTCCGTAAGGTTGAGTATTTTCCAAGGAAGTAAAAAGTAGTTCGCTTATCTAGGATTTGGCACTACAGCAGAAGACCTCCTTCAAATGTTTCCAATCTCAAAGCTGTTTTTGTGCACAACGATTAGTGGCTCTAAGTAGAGATGATAAAGTATATATATATGTATATATCTTTCGGAAGAAGAGTTACCCCAATACATTGTCATTATTTTTCGACTGAAATTCGAGGACCACCATGACACTCAAGAAGCGTTTAAAGTATTTTATGAGGATTTGCCAACATTGGTTTGATGTTTTGTGGAGAATATAGCCGTAGATAATTACACGAACAACGTTCTATTAGCTCGGTTGGCCAAGTGGAATGACTCAATGCTAGAAACCGGAAACAAGACCCGAAGACCAAGCATGGCTAGTTTGTGCTATGTGGTATTTCAAAATTTTAATCGTCTTCTTGCAAAAACATCCTAGGTTGCTATGAGGTGGAGAAGCGAGTATTGACCCAGTTGATTTTGAAATATGGATGTGGGAACTATTTGAGATATAAGCAGTCAAATGTACTGCCCTTCAGATGGAAGCAGCCGCTGAATTCTCAACTCCAAGCTCTATTATTGTTGTAGTAAATTGATGTTTTCTATGGGCTGTGTTTTCATCTTAGGAATACTTTGGGTTTCTTGAAATCTCACTTTGGAATACCTAAACTTGCAAATAAGGTTCCTATGATATATACTACTCTTTATTGTTAAACTGTATTTTTATCTATATTTATATCGCACGTACGCACTTATCTAGAAAACCAGACGGAAGATGTTGAAGTGGAATGTTTTTGCCGTGTTAATGGTCGGGGAGATTTAGGGGCTTTTTTAGAGGAGTTCAACAAGAAAAGATGCCAGCTGTTTTTAAAACCTATGGGTGAAGATGAAAACAGCATATGGGAGAGATTTTCCCTTTAAAAATACCACAACGTTATAACCTGGGAAGCTGTTAAAAATGATTTAACCTTATTTTGGAATTGGTACCTTGAGGATGATATGCTTTATCTTCTACTAGATAACCTTGACGCTCATTTTTGTTCTGCTTTTCCTACTCCGAAAAAAACCTTTGTATCTTAAGAGACTTGAAATTTTCCTAATTATGATGCTTCGATCATGGTTGTGTCTAAAGGAAAAGATATCGAGGTTACTGTCTTAAATCCTCCAACTCAAAAGAGGACCCTACTTCAATATCTGGGTGTAATTTTTCCACTGTAGTTGGAGAAGAACAGATGAGAATACATTGTGATCCTCCTTATTCAAGGATAATACTTTAATATTCTTAGAATATTATTTAGGAATGAAAAAAACCAAGATGAACTCTTTCATTGATATTAAGTTAAGCCCTCCTTTGAATGTAGGCTCAGTCTTGTGCTCTCGAAGGATAGTACCGGAGGTATTTATTTGAGAAGATATACAGTATTTATTTGAGATGAAGATATGAAGTTAATCATTATATTGTATTTTGAGGTATGAATGGTGAAAGTATCAAGAAATTAAAAGAAGCAAAAAAGAAAAGAGAAAAGGAAGCGCAAAAGTAAAAATCAAAGTTTGAGTTGAAAAAAATGTTTTTCTTAAAGTAATGTAATAATTA